>CACTHL010000886.1:0-121081 GCA_902712375.1 Dioscorea dumetorum | reverse complement strand
ATTTTGACTTAGATTCCAAATCCTAAATATAAAAGATTAACCACTGGTTAATCCTAATTAAGACTCTAAACACAAGCTATGTAAGCAAACAGCGGGGTATACAATGTATTTATCTCTTATAAAACCAAACTATATATATTGTGTGGTTACGTGTGGAACCGTAGGGTTGTGTGTGTAATCGAGCAACACTTTGATTATAATGGTAGATGTGTGGCTGTGTGGGATATGCTCAAAGGATTAGCGAAGACATTCAGCTAACTTAAGATCAAACGCCCAAACATCTCTTTAAAACAAATTTAATCCGAACCAATTCAACCCCTCAATCATTCAACCAATTTCATGGCCCGACTTACAAAATCATTTAATCCAATAAATTTAAAAACATATCAAAAGGAACCAATGCACTTGTAATTTATTTCCATGTTGATGCACTACACCAAATTTGATCCCCCATTGGAACAAGCTATATCCACCGAAAACCACATTAACAAAAGAAAAAAAATAAAACAAAAATGAAAAAAAAAATCAAACAAACCTACAAAGAAACACAAAGCAAAAATACGAACAATAGCTAATGGAAATCAAACCCTAACACACCAAAACACCAAAAACATAATAGATCTATCCCAACAGTCTTCTACCCCTCAGATCAAACAATAGACAATCCAAACCCTAGATTCGGGAAAGAGGGTGCTTACCTCAAGAAGTAGGGAACAAAACTTTGGTGGTGGTGAAATCCTTCCCTCCTCCTCGCCGCCACTGGCACTTCCACGAAAACCAAGAAGAAAAGTGTGAGGCTAAGTCTCAGAGGCTTTCTCCCCACTATCTAATTGTTATTGGGGATAAGATCCAGATGTTAGCGATAACCTAACTTTTAGATTTTAAACAAATAAAGAAATAAAAAAAAAACTAATCTAATGGCTAAGATTAAAAGATAGGTTTTACAGAATCCTTAGCCAACACATCCTTATATTTGTTAACCTCTAAATAAACCTATGAGAATCATGTTCTCCTAATTTGATTAAGTGGCATTGTGCTTTCATCACCCATGATGAATGTTTGTAAATGGAATGAATGCATAACTAACCTTGTTTTGATAATTTGTTAAACACTTTTGATAACACAGTTCATGGGGACACATGTGGATCTTGTCTTACACTATGGTGGAAGGTGGAGGAATGTGTGTGAGATCGTGTATGAGGGAGGCCGGGTTGAGACAGTTAGGTTAGTGGATGTGACTGCATATCCTTCTTCACATTGTTAGATTTTTTCTGGATCTAGGATGTGAAAGAGGTGGAAAAATGCGGTTTAAGATTAATGGGCTTTCTAGCAATGACGGGATGGATGAGACTTTGAATGATGCAGGCACAAGCAACATGATATATTACAGCAGTGGTCAGGACAGTATTGATGTCTTCATGGTTGAACATGATCCTCCTGTGGCAATACTTCTTGCTAGGGTTGTTGAAGGTGAGGGGTAGCAAAGCAAGGTTTTAATTGATGGATCTGAGGTAATAGATGGACAACAGAACATGACCAATGCTATGGAAGGAGAGAAGACAAACAATTTGGAAGAAAATGACATGAATGCAGGAATGGAAGAACAACAGAACATGGCATATGACAACTGTTCTTCAGCTAGATCATATCAGCCTTCTAGTGTGTCAAGTGATGTTGAAATAAGTGATGACTCAGAATTAAGTAATGGTAGTTGGATTTTTAAGGATTTGAAGGAGATGAGGATGATATATTCAAGCAAGGGTCAGGAGATGATGCTTCTAATGCTACAAGCGAGGGAAGGACAACTGATCATGGTAAAGAAAAATATATGACTGAAGATGGAATGGAAGAGTTCAATGAATCCCCACACTATGAAGATGATCTTTTTAGCATGCAAGGGTCTGATGATGAAAGAAATAAAGTGTATGTTGATTTTAATGAAGATGAGGATGTAAAAAATCCACAGTTGGCATTAGGCATGAAATTTTTTCAAGCCACACTTGTTTTAGAGAAGCCTTAAGTGCATGGGTAATTGCAAGAGATTATTCCTGTAAACTATAAAAAAACAGTAGGACAAAAATTATTTCTGTGTGTGAAAATGCTTGTGGCTTTAAAATTCACTCATCAAGTTACAAAGGCACTCCTACATTTCAGATTAAAACATGCAAGCCACAACATAGTTGTCCAAGAAAAACTTTAGGCCGCGTGGTGAGCACAAAGTACTTAGCGACCGGGTTGCTTGAAGACATAAGAGATGATCCTCGATTGGAATGCATCAACAATGCGAAAAAGGGTCGATGAGGGAATGTGGAGGTAATATATACATTTTAAAATGTGATAGAGCTAAGGCAATTGCAAATATAAAAAAAATACTAGGAGATATGAAGGGGGCAATACAAGAGATTGTATGATTATGCAAAAACTATTAGAAAGACAAATCCAAGGAGTTTAGTGAAAATCAAGACCTCTTTGATGTTTGAAAATCAGGACAATGAAAGGGGTAAAGGAGTGGAAGCCGCAAATACACCAGGTTTGCCACGGGAATTAATTGCATTCAAGTATATATACATGAGATTTGGAGCCCGAAACTAAGTTATTTTTCGGGCTTAAGGCCATTGATTTGTGTAGATGGTTGTTTTCCGAAGACAACAATGGGAGGACATTTGTTATGTGCCATAGCCGAGAGATAGGAATGAAAATATGCTGCCCCTTGCCATTGCATGTGTTGATGCTGAATGCAAGGGTTCATGGTCATGATTCCTCGGTGTCTTGTGTGAAGATTTTGGTATGCTAGAAGACAATGGCTGGGTTTTCATGTCCGACCAACAAAAGGTTTGAGTTAAATAGGTTATTGCATTTATTTTGAGTTATATAAATTCCTGCATCTATCGACATAAGCATTGATATGAATTGTAGAGATTCATACAAGCTTTAAAGGAGTTGATGCCTACAAAGGGAGCATAGATTTTGTGAAGTATATGTATGAGAACTACAAACAAAAATTCAAGGGAGTTGAGAATAAGAAGTTGCTATGGGCAACTGCATCTCTTTGGGACCGAGAAGCTTTTTGATAGGCATATGGCAAGAATGAAGGAGATTGATGAAAATGCGTACAGGTGGTGTATGCAAAGATGATCCATACACTTAGGCAAGATGTCATTTCTCGGCTCACACCAAGTCAAATGCTATAAAACAACATATGTGAGTCTTTTAATTCTTATATTAGATAGGCAAGGAGCATGCCAATTTTGAGAATGTTTGAATGGATTAGGAAGAAAGTAATGCAAAGGTTTTAGAGAAGCTAAGTGGCATGGAAAAATATAAGGGTAACATTTGTCCTAACTATCAAGATATGCTAGAGAAAATTAAGTTACAAAGCAAAAATTGCTTCTATACTTCGCTAGTCAAGGGATTTATAAGGTTAATTTTTATGACACAACATCGGTTGTGAGATTGGACAACCGAACATGTACTTGTAGGATGTAGGAACTTACAGTGTTCCATGCAAACATGCCGTAGCTGCAATTTACGAAGAACAAAGAAGATCCATAATCATATGTGCAACAGTTCTTCACCAAGTTAACTTACTTAGAGGTGTACAAGCATTCAATACAACCAGTTCCCAACCAAGTTGCATGGAAAAATGACAAAATTACCTGACATTCACCCATGGATTGTTAAGAAGCCCCTAGGAAGACCCAAAAGGAAAAGGACAAAGAATTCAGATGAGCCACAAAATCCACAAAAGGTTTCAAGGGTTGGTAGTAATATCATCTATGGAAATTGTCACCAAGCTGGCTATAATATCAGAGGATGTAAGGCTGCTGTCACAGGAGAAACACCATGGCAAAGGAAAGCTCGTATTTAGAAGGAAAAGGAGAGTGGAATATATATCCCAACCAAAGTATTTGTTAATATAATTTGCCTATATTTTACATACTTCTACTTGTTTTCTATATGGGTTTCTGAATATGATGTATATTGTGTTTTCCTACAGAGTCCTCCAAAAAAAAGAGGAAGACCCAGGAAAAATCCAAACATCTATAAAGTACACCCACAACCTGCACAACATAGAGTATGTTATGTGTAGAATTTTTTGAATGCTACATGTCAATATTTCAGCTTTCTTATTTCATCCTCTTTGTGAAATCATGTTTATGAGTGAAAATGAGCTAGATTTGCACACCTAAAGTTTTTAATTTGTTTGCACATGATTGCAGCTTACCATCAATGAAACTTCAGTGCCAAGTAAGCCACCAACATACAATACACATACTGCATCAAGTTTTCAGAAGATAATTCATCGCAAGGCACAAGGCTAGTAGAAGAATCACTTAATCTGCATAAGAAAAAGGCAGTCTAGCTAATATTATATGCAATGAGCACTATGTGATGTAGCTCACTATTACTGCATTTTGTAATGAGTGGCATGACGAACTTAAATGGCTATAAATCCATGGTTTTGTAGTTTCAAATGTGATGTATGTATTTTTGATTGACTTGGGTGCTAATATAATTAAGATCAATGCCAGAAGCTCTTTTAAATTGTTTGCATCTTTGTTGAATTATATATGATCTTCTTAAGATTTAGTTTTATATAGTCCTCCACATAGGTCAATATCTCAGTAAGTATCTTCTTTTAATTTTTTTATGGTCTTCTAAATTTGAATAACAATAGCTATTGCAACAATTGCAAACCACATTTAATGAAAAAATGGTCAAGAAGATATTTTACAATAAATGCACTCCATAATCATAGACATATAATGGTACATTAATTAGAATACATAATCAAACCCACATCCTGGACAACAACATTCTCAAAATATTACTCATAATTACATTAATTCCAATCTTGGCTGCTTCTTCTCCATGAGGGCCCTAAATTTTCGGCGATCATGGTGACCAGATCATTCTCCGAACTCCACCCGAACAACAAAGATCACCAAAGCAAGCCAAAATAATAGATCGGAAGCAAAACAAGGAATGGGGTTAAGGAAAACAAAGAAAAGAAACAAAATAGAGCAAGAACAATGGAGTGCTTGATGGCGAGAAAGAAGCCCGGCGAAGAAGAAGAAGAAGAAGAAGAAGAAGAAGAAGAAGAAGAAGCTCTTTGTCCGAACGGTGGAGAAGAAACCCTTTTTTAAAATCTCGACAATTACTTATTTGGGTTCCTTCCAAGCTTAATCATTGCACTTCAAGTTGTAAATTAGCTTACAACGTGGCCTTCCTATTGACTATGACTCGAGTCCCAGCCTTCTTTTGCAACGTGACCTCAAGATGCCTCCACCCCTATAAATGCAAGTGGGGTGGGACAGGGGTGGGAACGGGATCCCCATCCCCACTTTCTCACAGGTCGGGGATTCCCCGTCTTAAAATTACTCCCGAGAAAGAAATTCCCCCACTCACTCCCCCAAGGGATCCCCCGTGGGCTCAGGGAATCCCGGACACACGAAATTGTTTTTTCTATAATATATTTATATACATATTACATATAAAATAAAAAAATATACAAAATATTTCTCAAAATAAACATAATATCATGTATGATGAAACAACAAACTAATTATTACAAATAACATAAAGTTTGAAAGTAAATTAAAAGTATAAATTTATTAATAAAATTCATAATACAAAAACGAGTACAACAATTTTATATTTTTATTAATTTTTTTTATTCTTCAAATTATTTAGATTGAGAATCCACTACCGCTAGCATCATGATATGATAGCTTCGCCTTCAATAATTAATAAAATTGGAAGCATAAAATAAAATTATAAATAATATCAAAGTTAAATATAAAATTATATAAAAACCATGTTTACCACATCATTCTCATCCTCCTCTTTATTAAATATAGAACAAATAGGTTGAATTATTGACCAAGACCAAGAATCTTCAAAAAAATAAAATAAAGAAACAAATTTCTCATAAATAACATTAGTGTTAAACCTATTATATATATATAAACAACTTTTTTTCAATGTTTTTAGGATTATATCTAAACTCAATTGTTTTAAATTAAATTCCTATGAAATCGGAAATTTATAGCTATATATATATAAACACACACATTAAAGTAGAAGACATATTTGACACGTGTTAACCTATCCAATAATATTATAATAACATTAATATATTTATAATATGATATTAAATTATGTTATTTTAAACTGGTTTTTATTACAGAAAAGTAACTAATAGTCCCTCTATAGTTTGCATAATCTCAATAAATCCCTCAAAGTTTCAGTACCTCTAAAAGGTCTCTCTTTTTATCTTTTTTACCTTTTCAATCAAATACTTCTAATGAAGGTGGAAACGCTCGTCATCCGGCAGGAATTTACCAGATTACCTTCGATCCCATAAATTGAATTCTAGGCACATGAAATGACAAAAATATCATCCAAGTGGCATAGGAAACCGCTTGCCAGTCGGCGGCCCAAAAAGTTGGGATGCGAGCCGGAAACCCTTGCTGCATCCACACCACTTCTTCTCTGGAAATCACCTTCTTACATTCGTCTTCCTCGCGACAGCAGCACCTTCGAGTTCTCTGGAGATTTTATATCTCTTGTTCAAGGGTTTCCGTTTATTACGTTTTTTACAAATATAAAGTCAAAATTTGTCTTATAGAGGTGCTTCATAATGCATCTTTGAACTGATCTGCATTTTCAAAAAGTTGGGGGAAATAAGTATCAGGTTTGGCATTCATGCTTTTTGAGAATGACTCCCTCCTTGACAATGCATATTACAAATAGAAAACAATTAACAAACAACATACAATACATAGAAGACGCAAAAACTAAGCAAAAACATAAAGTGATACACAGGAACGGTGTATTTTACACGCGGAGACATTTTAATACACAAAAACAACTAATACTATACATGAAAGTAAAATAATACACGGGAAAGTTTTTTAATACACAGAAACGGTGTATTTTACATGCGAACACATTGTAATACATAAAAACAACTAAAATTACACAAGAAAGTAAAATAATACATATGAACACTTTTTAATACACAGGAACGGTGTATTTTATATGTGAAGACATTGTAATACAAAAAAACAACTAATACCACACACGAACGTAAAATAATATGGAAAAGTTTTTTTATACACAAGAATGGTGTATTTTACACACAAAGACATTGTAATACACAGAAACAACGAAACTACACACGAAAGTAAAATAATACATGAGAAAGCTTTTTTATACACAGGAACACACAAAAAAATAACCTGCAGAAGCACTCATTAGTGTATTACAATGGGATCAAGGAGCAAGAGTTTCCATTCGCTGACCCACTCACTTCCATGAGTTTATGACAGTGAATTAAAGCACACGTCCTTCTCTTTTGTATTGTGCCACAACATAGAAAATTTCCATTAATGATGAACACCTATACGAAATTTGCAAAAACTCATAAGATTATCGCTGTTAGTACCATTCTTACTATAAAAATAAAGACGCTACAAAACATAATGAAGCACTTTCCACTTTCTCGAAAAGATGGAGAATAAGAAGAAAAAGAAGAAAAGAGAAACAAAAGGACCATGATGACTTCACTATGAATTTGACCGCCTAGGAAGGACAAAAAGGAGGAGAAGAAGAACAAGATGAAGAAGAAGGAGTAGAAAATCAAAAGTGTTTGACATGAAAGCTTTTTGGAATTGTCTCCGTTAGGGGTGTAAATGATACACCTATACTCGCAAGCTACTCGAGCTCGACTCGGTGAAAACTCGAACTCGGCTCGGTTATGGTCGAGCCGAGCTCGAGCTCGAGTAGCTCGAGTAGTCGAGCGAGCCGAGTTCGAGTATTTAGATGTTTAGATACTTGGCTCGAGTGCTCGCGAGCCTAATCGAGTAGTACTATATATATATATATATATAAACAAAATTTCCTTTATATAAAGTTAAAATATTTATATTTTTTGCCCTTTTGTTCTCATTTCTCACCGTGAGCCCGTGACTAGCAGCCCCTCATCCCCGATTCCCCACCGCATCCTTCACCGTTCAACCTATTCCGGTTGGTCTGAGTTTGTCGGCGACATCAAAGGTGAGATCTTTTGCTCTACCTCTATCTTCTAGCCGGGTTAGCCAGTGAGTTGGCCTCCATGACCTCCTTCAAACACCCCATGCCGGTGCTTAGGTCTCACAAGCACCACCCCACCAGCATCCCCATTTCTCTTCTCCTCAACTCCACAGGAGCTCTCCGGCGTCGGATCCCCACAGATCCCTCCCTCCAACCCGGATCCACTCCCTTCCAGCTTACACCCAATATTCTCAATATCCATAAATGTGTAGAAATGATAATCCTTCAACCTGGAAATAATTGTGTCTTTTGGAAATAATTGTGTTTTTTGGCCAGGTATTATAGTAGTTGGAGCTGGTTGGAGTTCACTGAATTGATGCTTTGGAGTTGATACACACTTTAAAAAAGGTAAGCATCTTTATCTCTTTGGAATTGAAGATCTTGATTTGGTTTTCCTTTTTAGAGAATGATTTATGGAAATAATTGTGCCTTTTGTTGGTTTAATGGATATGTTTAATTGAAGATCTTGAATATGATGAGAGACCGATTTATATATTCAAATTGTGCCTTTTGATGGAAATAATTGTGCCTTTTGTTTTTGATATTCCTAATTTGGTAATAAATGAATTAATAACTGCTCTTTTGATATTCAGTGTCACTCCATAAATGCTCTTCTTTGATAATTAAATTCTATCAACATTGTGTAGCATTTGGGGAATGTGAGGTACTTGACTCATGGTATTATGTTCTTCTACTTTTCCTTTTTATCTTCTTGTTTACAAACTGAGTTTTGATTTTTGTTCTAGTTAATAAATGTTCACATTTGAAAATTAAAATTCTGTCAATAATGAATAAGATTTGAGAATATGAAGTACTTTGTATTCTCTTTCTTTTGCAGGTATTGCTGAAATTGAGCTGTGATAATTAAATTCTTTCATTATTGAGTAGGATTTGAGACTGTGGAACTAGATAAGTGTGGTCTTTTTCTTCTTCTCGTTTTAGTTTCCCTTGTTTGCAGGTTTTATTGGAAGTATGAAACCGTGAGGGTTTTTTTTCTTTTAAAAAAAATCCAATTCTGGAGATGGATTGAATTGTATGAGGAGTGGGAGATTAGTGTTGGTTTTAGAGAACAAAATAAATAAAAAAAAATGAAAAAAGGGAACTAGCTCTGTAGTTTGGAAGGTGTGAGTGAATGGTGAATAGGGATTGGTGGAGTGGAGTATTTGTTTCTTTTCCGAGGTGGAAAGGGGCCAGCTTTTGCTGCATCTGAGGAGGTGCAGTGCAGTAGCAGCAGCAGACAGAGGAGATTTCAGAAAGTGAAACATATGAAAGAATGTGAAGGAGTGTGTGTGTGTGTATGTGTGTGTTTGTGTGAGGTTGTGAGAGAAAAAAAAAAGCGAAAGAACCAGAGTGTTGAGTGAGAGAACTTAGAGATACAGAGAGACAAGACCTGAAATCTTTGATTTGAGAGTGAGAGAACTTAGAGATGGAGAGAGACTAGACTTGAAGTCTTTGATTTGAGAGAGATGTTTAGCTAATGTTTGGTATAATACACTTTGCTTGGTTTTAGTGATTGAAATGATTTATGTTTTTCGGTGATAATGTTATTGCAAAAACATTTTATATTTACAAGTCATTTAATTGTGCCTTTTGTTGGTTTAATTGGATATGTTTAATTGAAGATCTTCAATTGAATATGATGAGAGACCGATTTATATATTCAAATCCATAATATTTAGGACATGAATATAATACATGATTTGTTTCTAATCCATTTTAGGTATGAATCATGTCAACTAAACCATGTACATCATATTACCAATAATAGTTGATTCACTTGTGTATCATCAATTCCATCTTGTTTGGTACATACATTACTTTGCTAGTGATAATAATATATGTGTGAAGTATAAGGGTATTCATTTGGGTTAAGTTGCAGATTTCAATTACAACTCTAGGTGTTCGTTCCAACTCAGAGATTTATTTGGTTGTTTTTTGTAATAGATAATATGTCATCAAGCACACCACCCGGAACGAATTCATCAACTAGTCGGGTAGTTTTGGAAGGTGATTTTTCAATGAGCAAAAGTTTTGATGGTGATGATTATGGGAATGCTAGTAAAAACACGAACCCAATTGAAAAGGATTGTGAGGTTGTTAACCTTGGTGAGGGAGAAGAACAGGAAGGTAATGAGAAAAAAATGGCCAAGACTTCAAGTGTATGGTTGGAGTTTAAAGAAATTGATCTTCCTGATGGTTCTAAAAAAGGAGAATGCATTCATTGCAAGAGGAAGTTGGCTATATCTGCTAGCAAGAGTACAACTCAATTTAAAAGGCACTTGTCAACTTGCATAAAGAGAAAAATTTCTCAAAATCAATAGCAAAAGATTTATTTCCAACCTATACAAGAAGGTAATGGTGATGTTGAAATGCAGCCAGCTCTCACAAATGGTAAGTTTGACATGGCAAAAATGAAAGAAGCAGCTGCACATTGGATATTGATGCATGAGTATCCTTTTTCAATAATGGAAGAGGAAGGTTTTAATATGATGCAAAGATGTGGAATGCCTGAATGGGGAAAAGTGTCGTGGGTTACTATCAAGAAAGATTGTATGGAAGTTTATGAAGCCGAAAAAAAAAAATTGAAAACATTGCTCAAGAATGTTAGCAAGATAAGCTTGACAACAGATTTATGGAAGTCTAGTAATCAAAAGATCGAGTATATGGTCTTAACAGCCCATTTTATTGATCATAATTGGAGATTGCAAAAGCGTGTTATCAATTTTGTTCGTCTTCCACCACCTCGTCGTGGTGTTGAGATTGCCGATTGTATATTTAAGTGTTTGAAAGAGTGGGGAATTGAAAACAAAGTTTTTACTATCTCTGTTGATAATGCTTCAAGCAATGATGTGGCAATTAGGATTCTCAAAGACACATTCTCAAGAACTAAAAAGTTGCTTTGTGGAGGAAAGTTATTTCATGTTCGTTGTTGTGCACACATTCTTAATCTCATGGTGCAAGATGGCATTTCTGAAATTGAAGAAATAATTGAAGATATTCATGAAAGTGTGAAGTTTATTAATCAAAGTGAAGCAAGATTGAAATCATTTTCTGATATTGTGCATCAACTACAATTGCCGGAGCGAAAGCTTATTCTTGATTGCAAGACACGTTGGAATTCAACATTTGAAATGCTATCAGTTGCAATAAAATTCAAAGATGTTTTTCCAATGTTCAAAGATCGGGAAATCCTTTATCAATGTTGCCCATGCCCGGAAGATTGGGAAAAGGTGGAGAAAATATGTGAGATTTTAGAAGTGTTCAATGCCATCACAAAAATTATTTCGGGTAGTGATTATCCAACTTCCAACTTGTTTCTCAATGAAGTTTATCGTGTGAAAATGTTGCTGGACAAAAGGGCGAATGATGAAAATGAGTTTATTCGAGCCATGATTGGCAAAATGAATGCTAAATTTGATAAATATTGGGGGGAATGCAATTTGTTGATGTCCGTGGCCGGCGTCTTAGATCCAAGATGCAAAATGAGGGTTGTTGATTTCACTTTTTCAAAGATGTATTCGGATAGAGAAGCAAGAGAAAATATTGCTAAAGTTCGAGAAGCTCTACATGAGATTTATGAAGAATATGTTCATGAATATCAACAGGGCAATGAGCATAGTGGTGAAACTCCAAGGCATAATAATGATGATGTTGGTAATAATGGCAAAGGCTCGTCAGGTTGGTCCGAATTTTCAAATTATGTGAAATCTATTAAAAAGCCTCGCCACAACAATCAGATTTGGATGCATACTTAGCTGAAGGTTGTTTTATTTTTTGAAGGAGATCCGAATGAATTTAATACTTTAGAATGGTGGAAGGGAAGTACTTTAAAATATCGCATCTTGTCTAGAATGGCTCGTGACATACTTGCTATTCCTATTACTACGATGGCTTCGAGAGGCTACTTTTAGTGCAAAGGTAGAGTGATTGACACTTATCGTGCTTCATTGGCTCCTGAGACAGTACAAGTATTGCTTTGTGGAGGAGATTGGTGTCAAAATCTTCATGGGGTGAAAAAGAAAAACAAAGTGAGTTTATACTTGTTCTTGCTTTAATATAATTTTTTATTTTCATGGTTTTTCTTGCTTTAATGTAATTTTTTACTATTCTTTTTTCACTTTGTATATATATTAGAAGGAGAAGAAACCAATTGAGATTTCACTCGAAATACCTTGAAGCTCAAATTTAAAATGGTATGAAGAATTATGTTTGCATGTAAGTAAGTCTTAATTTTGTTCATCCTTATTTTTTTTTATCATTAATGATTAAAATGATTTGGTTTCTAATTACTCATTTGTAACTTTGTATAGGTTTGATGAAAACATTAGGCCAAACCTTCACATTCAAGAAAATATATCCTTGAGATGGTGGATGTTGTCATGTTGGTGGTGGATTGATTGTTTTTTTACTATGTATGGACTTATTTGTTTGTTGTCAATGAATTGTATTTGCACTTGTTTATTTTCTATTTGTTTTACTTGGACTTATTAACTATGGACTTGTTTTATAATTGTTCTATTTGTTGTATTTTGTTTAAGTATTAGTTCTATTTGTTTTTTTTTCTCACAATATTTTGGAATGTTGTTGTTTTAGTTGATGTTGCATTTGGTCAAATATGAATGTATTTGTTTATTTTTGAAAAATTATAGAATGTTATTATTCTAGTTCTTGTATTTGAGCTGGTTTGAATTGTGTTTGTTGTCCTTAAAAAAATTTAGAATGTGGTCATTTTAGAATGGATGAAAAAAATTGATTTTTTTTTATGAAAATCAAGTAAAAACATTTTCGAGCTCGAGCATAATGTCTCGAGCTTAATCGAGCGAGCTCGAGCAGCTCGAATTATGTATCGAGGCGAGCTCGAGCTACAAAATGAATACTCGATCGAGTTCGAGCCGAGTATCGAGTATCGAATTTTCAGTCGAGCTCGAGCTCGCTATTATTCGGCTCGTACTCGACCGATTACACCCCTAGTCTCTGTACACCAAACAAAAATAAGATGTGACTTGGCGGGAGTTATTCTCCACCAACTTTTGCTTTTATCTAACGAGGACATTTTTAGAAAGTTATATGAAATTAACTGACAGACTTGATGGTAGGGACTTTAACGAAAATGGCTGAATAAATGAGTGACTAAATGGAATATCGGAAAGTTACACGGGCTGAACACGAAGAATGAAACTTGTTAGGGACTTATAAGCAATTTTCCGTTTTTATTATTTTATCTCATAATATATAATAAAATTAATTTTTTTAAATAATATATTTTTAAAATTGATAAAGATCTTATTTTTATCTAATCTCAATTTTAATAAAATATATTTATCTATAACAGGAAATCAAATAAGTTTTCATTATAATTTTAAAACAATTTTCATATAATTATCTCTGTGCATTGCATTGCACGGGAGTAACACTAGTTTTACTAAATGTCTAAAACATTATTAATAAATACCAAAAAAATAGTTTTTTAAAATCTAAATATTTGGTCATTGTAATATTATATTAATATTGAATTTTTTTAACAAATAAAGTTAGTCATATCAGTTACTTTTAATAAATATTATATATATTTTTTTAATTTAAAAAGTCGGGGAGATTGGCGGAGATCCCCGCAGTGTGAGGAATACTCTTCTCGCCCCCGCCTCGCCCAGCCCCGCTAGTCGGGAAGGGTTTTTTGCCATTCCCAGCCGCGCGGGGGCTATTACATGGAATCCTCGTTTGTCGGGGTAGGTCCCAGTGGGGAACGGGGATTCTCTGCCCCACTTGCATTCTTATCCACCCTATTAGTTGTGTCAATTCTAAGTAGAAAACAATCCAATCCTTTTGATCTTGACCTAGCAGCAACTAGCCCACCTACTCAAGATCTTATCAGTAATACTCTTTTAAGGGTCACACCTCACGTGAACCGCTTTTCTCACATCGAAAATAATCTTCAAAAAATCCTCAAATATTCTACCAAACATATTCCCCAAATCATCTAAGTTTGTTCTTCACATTATTTCAATTCCTAAACTTGATCTTTCATTCATCCAAATTTAGTTTTCACAATATTCTTATTCATAATCTGGATCTTCATTTATCCAATTTTGGTTTTTCATGATCTTTCAATCTTGATCTTCTACTCATCCAAGTTTAGTATTCACATACATGTCTTGAAATAGTTCTGTCCATACCTTATATATGCCTTCATCCATATTTAGATTATGTCTAAGTCAATCATAGATTATGGTTTCGTTTGATTTTTTCATGTGGTCATTAAATCTTGCTTCTTGGCACTTGCCTTTTAAAACTTGTGTGTTCATTTAGCCAATCACCAAAACAAGTTCTAATATGATTTTGACCTTCAACTAGTTGTATTCCAAATCAAAACATTTGCCAAATATAGATGAGATCCTCCTTAGTATTAGACTTGTGAAATATAGCTAGTATCTCCATTTAACTTGTCTTCACGTAGTCATAATTGCTTGATCTCCTTCTTAAGCTCCTCCTTTTCAAGTTGATGTTTTTCCAATGCCATGCCAGCATGCTTTGTCATCATAAACTCCAGTTGGTTAAGTTGTTAAATAATGTTATTATGACCTTCCTTTCTTGTACATTGTCACCATTATTACCTTTTTCTCTCTCTCATTGTTGCCTCCTATTCTAGGTCACGTGACTATCTTTTGTTAATTCTTGACTTTTGTTTTATATAAGCTCTTGTCCCGTCAAAGATTGTGTAAATCTCCAAGCTTTTGTGTTTGTGTTCCCATGGTGTAGTACTAGTTCATAAAATTTTGATTTGATTTAGATGATGTTGGTCTTTTTACTTGCTTGACCCGCTTCTAATTCCGTGGCATTTTGTGGTGAAGTTGGTTCCGTGGGGATGTGAATATTGGATTCACTATTTCAATATAAAAGAGATTGGCATTGGCTTCAACCATTAGATTAAGGGGGCGTTTGGATCACGGAATGGGAATGGGGGAGTGGGAATAGGGGGAATGAGAATAGAGGGAATGAGAATGAAGGAATGAGAAAACAATGTTTGGTTTGAAAGAATGTGTATTGGGAGTGGGAAAAAGTATGAGAGAGAAACTGTGTAAATTACTCATATGCCCTTTAATTAATTAATGGTTATAAGTATTGTATAAGATAAGAAATTAATAAAAAACTACAAATAAATATCATATAAGTATAATTATAAATAAGAATAATTATTAATTCGTTATCATTTAAATAATTCAATTATAAATAATTTTAAATAACAATTATTATTAATTTAAATTATTATAACTATTAAGTTAAAGCAAACAATTAACTTTAATAATCCTTGTTTATATAATGAATTAATAACTAACCATACATAATTATTGTATAAGTATAATAAAAAATAAGGATAACTATTACTTCGTTATAATTTATATAATTGAATTATAAATAATTTTTAATAATAATAATGATTAATTTAAATTATTGTAACTATCAAGTTAAATTAAACAATTAACAATTAAAAATGATTGCATAAGATAATGAATTAATAGTGAAAAATATCAAAGGCTTTTAAGTTTTTAACTAAATTGGTCTATTTTTTTTTTTGAGAATTATTTTCTCGAAAATGTGTTGATATAGAAGCTCAAGTAAGTATATGGTTTCTTTGAAATAAAGATACATCCATTTACCAAGAACAAAAAACAGAAAGAACACAAAGGTTTTCCATGATTGATTAACAACCAAGCGTGCCCTCGAAGGTAAATGGATATCAATTTTATAAGAACAGAAATTTGAATTGATGTGCCAAATGGTGATTTTAAAGACTTAGGGCACAAATTTACGAGAGGGTGGGAAGATCAACTGTTTGTTTAATAGGAACGGTTCTAAAAAGCAACATAATATTTATAATTTGCGTATCAATGTAAACAAAACGACAATAATACCTATTTTAATACTTAAGTTAGCTGTCTTTTTCCAACAAAACTAATTCAAAAGGCTGTGCACCTTGTATACATAAATTTGGAACAACC
Source organism: Dioscorea dumetorum (assembly GCA_902712375.1). Taxonomy (NCBI): domain Eukaryota; kingdom Viridiplantae; phylum Streptophyta; class Magnoliopsida; order Dioscoreales; family Dioscoreaceae; genus Dioscorea; species Dioscorea dumetorum. The sequence goes on along the minus strand of CACTHL010000886.1, from coordinate 104,987 downwards.
GTATATGCTGCAATATCACAGAATCCACAAGAATTTGCTCTTTAGGTGTGAGTTGCTACTAGTATTCATAAAATTGTGATGAATCCATGATACCAACCTGATGCACCTACAATATAACCATCAGCATCAGCCTTTACCACTTTAGAAGTGTCAACATCACCACTGCCCGTACTGAAAATACAGAAAACATTGTTTGATACAAATTTATGATTCAAAAATAAATTCAAGCTTCTAATATGAGGACAAAAGGAAAACAAATAAGCTCTTCATGAAGACTCTTATTACCAGTCTAATACATCCAAGATCTTGGGTTTGCCATCTGAAGTCACTTGTAAACCAGAAGCAGTAGGATTAACACCAGAATCTACAATATTGCAATAAGATAGAAGTCTTAAAAAATGCTCCCCATTTCTCCAATGCCTATATGACAATAAAGATTATGCTACATTGCCACGTATCCAAATGCATCCACTAAACTACCTTCTTGAAAAATATAAAATCAATGCACATCAAGAACGGTGCAAAACCAACCTACCGATATTTGGATTGTGTTATTCTTCGATATAGATCCCTCCTATGTTCTGCATGAGTTATGTACACTCAGATGAGCCAAATCTCCTAAAAACCAAGTGATGATAGTTGGAACTTCGAAGGCATAATTAAATCCCCACGGAAATGTGACATATTTACAAAACTCTTGGATGAAGATACAAGACAAGGATTCCAAGACCATGAAGATGACAAATCTACAGATGGACTTCAATTAATGTGTTATATAATAAAGCAAGTCGAGTCCAAACAAGAGTTCTTAAACAACGGAGCTCTAAGGGTTAGATTTCCTCCAATTCAGAATTAAACAAATGGCAAGTTCGTCAACTAAAACCATGCATCTCTAGTTATTCAAGCATTCAAATACTATGCAAACTCCAGAAGATTGTCCTTATTCCTCGACTACTTCACTGACAATGAAAAAGAACAAATCAGATTACAACAAATACCTTAAAATTTCATAGAAAAGGAAACACTTCACTTCCCATTGGCAAAACCAAAAAAAAAAAAAATTCGCAACAAGTACAAAAACGAAACCATTATGATAACCAAGCGATAGCTTAAAGAATATAATTCACCAAATATCTAACAGCAAACACCGAAACGCCACCAGAACTTTAAAAACTCCATTAATCAAAAAAAAAAACCAAAAAAACCAAAAAAAACTAATCTTGGGATCGAAACCTTAAAACAAGCCCAAAACAAAAACTTCTACCAAATTTATTTCGATCAAAGGACCCACCCCCATCATACTAAATATAGCAAGCATGAATCCGACTGCAAAATTCAATAATAAGGCATCTAGATCTAGCTAAAGTTTCAAGGGAAATTTGAGCAGTTACTTAGATGGTATTGTATTGATGATGTAAACTTGGCTAGATTTTCAAAGTATTATTGTTTTACTGATTCTGATTAATGTTGTTTTTAGATCTAATGCTGAATCAGGGATGTTTGATTCAGTTGCACTGGTTATTTGAATCGGGGGAGAGGCAAGCGCTGGGCTGAGAAGAAGAGAAAAGCGCTCGGCGTCGGCGGCGGCGGGGAGAGGCAAGCACCGGCTGCTCGAAGAGAAGGGCAGCGCTCGGCGTCGGGCGGTATCGGAGGAGAGGCAAGCGCTGGCTGCGTTGGGCGGCGTCGAGGAAGAGTCAAACGCTGGCGGAGAAGAAGAGGAGTGCTCGGCGTCGGGCTGAGAAGAAGGTCGCTAGGGCATCCGGGGAACATCAAGATTAAAGAAGGGCATATGAGTCATTTCACAACACATGAATGAGATTGCCCCCAAAACTGGGCTGATTGACATTACTCTACTCTTGGGGTTACCAATACTTGATCTCTGTTCATTACCCCCAAACAAACATGGGGTAACAAAGGGCATAAGGTATCCCATTACCACTCCTTGGTAATCAATACCACATCCAAACGCCCCCTAAGATCTTCAACTAGATAAGGGATCTATTTTTTCAATGGTTTACCACCCGTAGCGATTCTTGTGCTCTTTTGATTCATTTATGTATTCCTTTCCATAATTATTGCTTTATTATGAAAAATTGTTGTAATTTTGTGTCATGAGTAACTATTGTTTTTATTATTAATTTTTTGGTGAATATATATAAAATTATATCTTTAACTTTACTTTTATTAATTTACACTTCTTATAGATTAATATTTTGTATTTTTCAAAATATTTATTTAAGAACTTATTGCGGCATGTTCAACGTCAATTGAAACATCATTGACACATGCATGAATTAGATTAAAAGATGTATATTTTGATATGAGTTACTTAAGAATTTTATGTTTGGAACATTTTATGATATTGAAATTTATTAGCCTATGAAGTTAGTTTATAAGTGTAAGTTATGATAATTGAGTTATATTTCCCTTTCAATAACAATAATGATTTAAATTTTATTTATGCCCTATTATTAAAAATTAAAATTTGATTATATATATATATATATGATTATTAAAAAATATGCACTAAAACTTGTGACAATTAACAAATATATAAAAAAAACATGATTGTTTGTGACACTGTAAAAATATCATACATGACACAATTTCTAATTAATTGTGACATTTAAAAAATTAATTTATGGCATTTTTTAACAACTCAATATGCCACAAAGTATTTATTTGCTTCCAACATTTAAATTTTCTTCATCTTAATTGAATGACCAATGCGTTTAATGACAAAAGTTTCTTAATAGTGATGAATTTTCATCATCTCACTTTTGTTACTTGTAATCACATAATGTTTTATGGCATGATTTACGGATCAATCAATCACACATTTTTTGGTATGATTGAGAATTAATCGATCATACATTCTTTGGTATGATTTGAGAATCAATCAATTACATAAAGATAACAATTGTAATATTCTCAATTATTTAGTTTATTATTGTAAATACTTGTCTTTTGTATAAATATGTATATGATTGTATTATTAAATTATCAATGGAAAATATTTATCTACCTTTGTCTTTCATGATATCAAGAACTTCTTAATTTTTTTCCCGATCCTTTCTTCTCCCACCTCTCCCCCAACAACAAAGTTACTTCTACACAATATTTTTCAAACACCATGTCCCCAAACACTCCTAAAATAATCTACACCCCAACCATACCAATTCACAACATCACTTTCTTCATTACTATCACTTTAGACTCTACAAACTACTTGACACGGAGAAATCAAGTTGAATCTATTCTCCTTACCTGTGATTTTACTGGACACATCGATAAATCCTCCTTAACACCGGACCTGTCCATACCTGAGTTTCTTCAATGGCAATGACATGATCATCTTGTTTATAGTTGCATTACTACAACTTTGCCTTCAAGTATCTCCTCTTTAGCCCTTGGATGTTCCTCTGCTAGTGCATTTTGGGTCAAACTTGAGGAACACTTCCTTTAACTGTCTCTGCTCTCCCCATTCTTTACTTCGTCGCCACCTTCATATGACAACCAAGGGCAATCACTCCATTACAGATTACCTTGCTGGAATCTCGGCAATTGCTGAAGAATTGGCTGCTATTTGAGATCACATTGACGATGAAGATCTTGTTCTATTCACAATCAATGGCTTACCATCAGACTTTGAAGCTTTCATCACTTCCATTGAGAATTCGCCTTCTTCTCCTTCCTTAGCCGATCTACATGCCAAGCTATTGGTTTATGAGCCACATCTTCGTGTCTTCCACGGGCCACAACCAACTTCGCCTGAAGTCGCTCTTACAACTCATACTCAATGCGGTAGAAATTACATGAGAACTAAGCGAGGACATTATGCTTCACAATCCTCTCCAAGTAATATATCTTTTGGTTCCTTAAATTTGCAAAACCAAGTTGTGCCCGCTAGTTGGGATCAGCTCAGACCCAATCACTTCGGCTCAAGAAACCTTGTGCCTACAACCCAAAATTCTGCCTGACATTACCAACAACCCATTTCCAATAACCCTTATGCTTACAACTCATCTTAATTTAATAATCATAGAGCTTCGCCACAATGTCAAATTTGCAAAAAATGGGGACATATTGTTGTAACTTGTCATTATCGCTACTCTGAATCCCGTAATAACTCTAAAAACCAAAACTCCACTTACCACGAGAAGGTTTTTTCTGCCCTCAACCTTAATTCTAACACCCATACCTCTGCTTTCACTCCTAATTCACTACCTGAATGGCTTCCTGACATTGGTGCTACATCCGAAATTAGTAGAATCTGTCGCCCCGTATCAAGGCTCTACTCAAGTAACTGTCGGTAATGGTAATACTTTTCCCATTTCTTCTATTGGCAAATTGACATTCTCAACACACATTCAACCCCTTCACTTAAAAAATGTTTTAATTGTGCCTCACCTTACTGCTAATATTTTATCTATTGCCAAGTTTGTTAAAGAAAACTCATGTCTTATTGATTTTCACCTCCGTGGTTATGTTGTGAAGGACCTCCACGCCACGATACCGCTTCTTACAGGCAACATCCACAATAATGTCTATCCTATGCAAATTCCTTCCACATTTTGGAACCATGTTGCATTTGTTACTAGTCATACCCCTCTCAATTTGTGGCATCAACGGCTTAGCTACCCATGTTAAGCCATCATGTCTCGCATTCCTAGTAGTTTATTTTCCAAATTTAATATAATAAAATCGTGTTCTTCCTGTTTTCAAGGAAAAAACACTTGTCTCCCATTTAGTTTATCTACTCGAACTACCAGTGCACCTTTACATCTTATCCATTGTGACATTTGGGGCCCTTCCCCATCACTTTCTCTTTCTGGTCATAGATATTTCATTATTTTTATTGATGATTATAACCGCTTCACTTTGATCTTTCCCCTTACTCATAAGTCCCAAGCCCTTTCTCACTTCCACCAATTTAAAACTACATCTGAAAACCTCTTCTCCACTACAATCAAGTTCTTCTAGTGTGATGGTGCCCCCAGACTTACAAAAGGTCCCTTTGCCCATTACCTCACCTCTCATGGTATTTCCTATCAAATCGCTTGTCCTTATACTCCTCAATAAAATGGGCTTGTTGAGAAGAAACTTCAACACATCACTGAAACCGGTCTCACTCTCCTTATCCATGCATTTCTTCCAAAATCCTTTTGATTTGAGGCATTTTTTACTGCATCTATCTTGATAATCTTCTTCCCATTGTTCACAACAAATCTCCACATGAACTTCTCTATACCACCCTGATCTTTCACATTTTACGAGTTTTTGGCTACATTTGCTTCTTTTTTTTAGGTTTCACTCAAACTGATAAGCTTACACCTAAATCCACCCCTTGTATCCTTCTTGGATATTCTACTTTATACAAGGGTTATCGTTGTTTTGATCCTCTGACCTCTAAAATACTTATATCTTGACATGTTAAATTTGTTGAAACCGACTTCCTATATAACAAATCACTTTGGACAAACTCCTCTTTTCCCTCACCATCTCGAGTTACCCTTCCTCTTTCTCTTCCACCTATACCCACTCCTACACCTCTCACTCAACAAACCCCTTCACCATCTCCTTCTCCATCCCCTTTACCTACACCCTCTCCATCACCATCACAACATCCGATGACTACCCGTAACTGTGATGGTACTCGTATCTTTCGTAATTTCCCTGACCATGTCACTTATAACACCATTACTACATCTTCTAATATTGACCCCACAGTCTTTACCCAAGCTAATAAATATACCCACTGGAGACAAGCCATGCTTGATGAATTTCAAGCCCTTCATCCTAACCAAACTTGGTCCCTTGTCTCTTCTCCACCAAATGCTAATATTGTACGATGTAAATGGGTTTTTAAAACCAAATGAAAACCTGATGGAACCCTTGATCGCTACAAGTCTCACCTAGGTTCTAAAGGATACCATCAATCTCCTAGAATTGACTATCTTGACACATTTAACCCCGTCATCAAACCCACTACTATTTGCATCATCCTTACCATTGCCTTAACTCAAATTGGTTGATTCGTCAGCTTGATGCCAATAATACCTTTCTTCATGGCACTTTGTCTGAACCAGTCTTTATGTCTCAACCCCCAGGTTTTGCTGACTCTCATCATCCTCACTTCATATGTCATATTCACAAAGTTCTTTATTGTCTCAAACAAGCACCTTGTGCCTGGTTTCATTGCCTTAGCCAAAAACTTCTTGACCTTAACTTCATCTCTTCTAAAGCTGATACATCCCTCTTTATTCACTCTACAATAACCCATACTACTTTTGCTTTGGTTTATGTGGATGATATCCTGGTGACGGGTTCCTCCCTAACCTTTCTCACTTCTCTTATACAAGACGTTCACATCACTTTTACCTTGGCCATATTCATTATCTTCTTGGTATTGAGGCCCAATTCACATCAACTAGCATTCTCCTTACTCAAACCAAATATACTAAAGATATTTTGCATTGCACTCAACTTCACATCTCTAAAACTGTTCTACACCCATTTCCCCTACATTACCTTTATCAAAAAACCATGAGACCCCTTTGTCGACCCATCCGAGTACCGTAGTACGGTTGGTGGTCTTCAATACCTTTGCCTCACTAGTCCCGACATCTAATTTGCTTTGTTAATAAAGTATCTCAATTTCTTCATTACCCTAATGATATTCATCGGGCCGCGTCAAACGGATTTTACGTTACTTGTGTTCTACACCCTCTCACAAATTCCACCTCACTATAGCCACCTCACTCAACTCTCTTACCATAAATGCTTACTCGATGCTGATTGGGCTGGTTGTCCCGATGATCGACGCTCTACCTCTCAGTTCTTGCATCTTTTTGGGTCCAAATATCATATCTTGGAGTGCGAAGAAGCAACCCATAGTTGCTCGATCTAGTACTTAAGCTGAATACAGAAGCATTGCACTTGTTATTGATGAACTTTAACCCATAGTTGCTCGATCTAGTACTTAAGCTGAATACAGAAGCATTGCACTTGTTATTGATGAACTTTGTTGGATTCGATCATTACTCACTGAAATTAATCTTTCTCATCTCACTCCTATTCTTTGGTGTGATAATTTTGGTACCACTTTTCTTAGTGAAAACATTGTTTCACATGCTGGAACTAAACACATCGATATTGACATCCACTATGTTCGAGATTTTATTGCCAAGAAGACTCTCATTATTCGACATACCCTGGCTCATGTCAAATTGCTGATATTCTCACAAAGTCATTATCTATCACAGCTTTTCATCGACTTCAAGACAAGCTCATGGTCTTTCACTCATGAGCTTGAGTGGGAATGCAATCACATAATGTTCTATGGCACGATTTGACGATCAATCAATCACACATTCTTTGGTATGATTGAGAATCAATCAATCATACATTCTTTGGTATGATTTGAGGATCAATCAATTACATAAAAATAGCAACTGTAAAATTCCCATTCTTTTAGTTTCCTATTGTCAATACTTGACACTTGTATAAATATGTATATGATTGTATTATCAAATTATCAATGGAAAATATTTCTCTACCTCTATCTTTTATTACTAAACATTATATGTTTTACAAAAAAATATAGTGACATTCACCATTTTTTATAACGTTATCCTCTTAAAATAGGTGAAACATTTTTCTCATTTATTATTTGTATAACAAAGGAATCCCATCAATAATGAAGCTTTTACCTTAATTTTTTAGTGATGATTCATAACATTTTATGACAGATTTGCTCATTGTTTTGTGATAAAAAGATATCAATATGTGACGACCATGTAAATCATCACATCCTTTGCTAATGGAGAAAAAAAGGCGAAAGATGGTAATAGGAAAAAATGTGACAAAATGTTTTAATTACAAAATATATTATTTTATTGCAATATTACATATGTCAATAAATGACAAATTTATTGTAGGGGTCGTTTGATCTACATACCATTATTCAAATAAGTCACACATGCAAATATATAGAAACAGACATTAAAACAGACAACTACTATTTTCCATAACAAATAGATCAACTATAGCGCTAAAACTTTAAGAGTATTCGAACTTTTGCAACTTTTGTGGTCGTATCTCCTCAAGAATCCGAAACAGGCTTTCGTGCCAAGTAGAAATACATTGGTGTGAAAATTTCCATTACGCACATCAAATATCTCGGGGATAAGACATGCAAATTCTTACCAAGTAATTGTCCTTAGCTTTAAGTTTCGAAATAGAACTAGATCTAGATAATATGTATAATTTGCATCTAACGTGGTAGCATTAATTGATTCTCCATCGTTTATAAGACCTTGAGTCAATAGTCATTTAATTTTACACATGCTACTTGAAATCGGGAATCTTTGAAAAACTCATAAGAAGACCGAGAAAACATACACACCTTCCGCCCGCCGCAAGGCCTTCGATTGCCCTTCTCTACCACGGATGAGACTCTCGTACTTCTCGGTGGCGCAAGATGAACAAACTCCAGTGCCTTGAGCTACAACTCAAATAGCCGAACTTAATAAAATAATAGCAAGGAATAACCAGTAAAAAAAATTTCTACTTATATATGTATATATTTACCAATGTTTTGGCGATGAAACGTCCTACTGAAGTTAAATGAATGTTGGTGAAGGAGAACCGGCTAGTATCTATAGGCAGATACCAAGGAACAGGGGATTCTATTGCAAGATCCTTTTCTGATATAACCTTTGAAGAAAAAAGGCGGTTGATTGTTATTTCCGCAAACTTAGAATAGATTATCTACATATCATCCCCAACTTTACCTCAAAACCAGCAAGTTTCAAAGCCTCAAGGCATTGATTTGTTGTTCTTATGTTAGGGAACCCATTACCAAGCTCAATTTCAGATTTTACACTCTGATGAGTTGGGTTATTAGGATCAAAATTATCAGTCATGCAACATTCATAGGCAGCGAAACAATGTCCGGACTTTAGGACTCTGTAAACCTCCTTGAAGCATGCGACCTATGCCGACCGAGAATATAAATCATCGAACATTTCAGTAAATTCACTGTAAATAGAAATTTTGACATGAAATATAACAACATGTACCGCATCGGGTGAATAGCAAGTTGCTTCAATAGCATATATCGCATCAAAAGTATTGTCAGCAAATGGCATCTTCATAAAATCGGCCTGAATCGAAGCAAATAAAGAGCATTTAGGGTTGAAATTAATTTCAAATATGACAAGATAAATGAATAACAAAGATGAATAAAATAAATTTATGTACCTTAACATAATTACAAGAATGACCCAATCCGGATAAACGATTCAATTCCTGTAGAATTATATATACTTGTTAATGTAAATATATCTAAGAGAAGTTCAAATTTTATAAATGGAATGGGAATTTGGATATGATCAAATCAATTTAACCTTTGGATTTGGTATTTATAACTGAAATATTTATAACTAAAAATTGAGGATAATTCACGAAGAAACTCACAATTCCTCTTTGGATTTGGTATTCACCGTTGTTTAGGCCGAGTAATGGATGCCGAGCTGAAATCAAATATATTATATTTGTTAAAAAACACTTATGATTTTTAAACTTCAAATTTTAGTTGTCTGTACATTAAAAAATGTTAAATGTGATTCATGTTTTCAATTTTTCATAAAAGAACTATTAAAAAGAACAAAAAGACCTTCCTCCAAGTTGGTCAAATTAAACAAGAAATTAAATAATATAAGAACAAAAATGATTTTATCCAAATAATAAATAGTGATTAAAACAAGTAGTATGAAAAAAACAGAAAATAAAAAAATTGTTTTGCCAAATTTTCCAAAGTTAAAAAATTAATTGAAACAGAAAGAAATTTTAGGGAAATGTTCAATGCGCCATATAAATATACTCAAAATAAAAAGTGACATTTAGGTTGATGTAATTTGAAATGTAGTGAATTTCTAACTACTGTATAATTGAAATTACCGAATTTTAAAATTTAGTGAGGTCAAATCTAATTTTTAGTTGAATGTATATGAAAATACTTTATTATAAGATTTAATGTTATTTTAATGATTTTAAGCACATAGTAATTAGTTTAACTATTAAATTTAAATTTATTAGTATATTTATTAAAATTTTATTATATTTTAGACTTTTGAATTTAATTATTAACTAAAAAAAAGCATTTCTAACATTTTCATCCATATTTAACAATTTATTTAATAATTTTATTATTGTACATATCAGTTTAACTTTTTATTTATTATTAAATTAATTATTAAACTTATTATTAGAATTTAAAAAATTTTCACTATTCAAGAATGTTTGATAATATTTATTTTTCTTATCTGGTCACACTAAATTAGTCGTAAAGCCAAATCTATTATTGGATGTAATTTGAGTTATATGAGTTTTTGAAATCGTAAGAACCAAACACTGATTTTCCAAAAACCAAGTAACTCAAGTTACATGTAACTCCAAAATCTTCCAAACAAATAATGGCTATCTCATATTCTTGAACACCACTAATTACCTAAATCTGCCAATTTCTCGCAGTGGTCCTCCAATTCCGCATCCCACGTCCAAAACCTATATTGATAAATCAAACATATATAAATAGCATCAAATTTTCATCAGTAAATGTGCCTTGAAAGTGTTTGATAAGCAAAATTGGCAATAAAAGAAAATGTTAACTTGTATGAACTGAATACCTTCATTCCTGTTTTCAACCCCAATTGCAGTGCAAGATAGTGTTCATGTCGCTTCATGCTCTCACGTAAGGACTCTCCTTTCCATCTTCATCATCAAAATTTTATTGACCAATTAATGCATCACAATCACCAAATGTTTTTCATAATACAAACAGTAAATTATATTATATATTTGTATATATATATTGTTTTATTTACATACGTACCTGTGAGCAAAATGAAATGACTCTCCCCAACCATATTCTTGGATGCTGGTAGCAAGGTCATAGAATTTATTCACCTGAATTATTTACACATAAGAAACAGATAATATAATATATTGAATGTATATTAAACAGAAGCAGTATTTTTTTATTCATATAGGTCAATTGAGCTTCCAAAAAGTGAGATGAAATTGGACTCACAAGCTAAACATCTGCTAAAATTAATTCTGGAAAATACATTTTCCCATGAATAAGAAGCATCCACACAAACTAAAGATATAACCCACATATAATAGAAGAATTGTTATTCCACTCTCATCCCAAGTCAAAGACCAAGGGTTGGAATGCATGGCTTGTCCTTGTTTCTCAAACAAAATAAAAAATAAAAATACAAATTGTGCACTATTGATGTTTTATTAGATCAACGAATTAGTAAAGTAAATAGTGTTCACCCAATTAGCCCATTTTCAAACTTAATCATCCTCATTGTTACTTGAGAACTCCAACTTTATCAATGACTCGAATTTGAAGAAGATAATTTAAAAAAAAAAAGTTATGAGCAAAATAAATATCAATTAGCATTAAATTTGAAGTTTTAGGTTTCAATATGTTGTAGTTCCCATATTTTCAAAGAAATAAACAAATAAATTTATTACAAGCAAACCAAGCATATATTATCTTACCTTAATTCAACAACAAACAAAAAATAAAATAATATAAAATAAAATAAAGAAACTCATGTATTTACATCTATACTTATTGACTTAGCTAATATTGAACTATCTTTTAGTTACTCTGCCTAACTATTGGTCATACCAAATCAGCGTAGTTGGCCTTTCTTGTATCTTCGTCTCCTCCAAAATTGGCATGATATTTCTCATACCTATGTCAAGAAAAGCGAGTTATTTTTTATTTATTTAATTTTCCAATATTATAGAAATATTTGATAAAGCGTTGATAATCCCAAAAAAAAAAAAAAAAAAAAAAAAAAAAACTCAAATTTATGTTAGAAAAAAAGTAAATTCCCAAATGAAAAATTTATAGATTCTAGGCATCTAAAATTACATTGATGACAGTAGATAATTTAATATATTTTGATAATTCATGGTGACAATTGCTAAGCACAAAAATGTAAGAAAGACTGCCAAATTTACAGCACTAGAACAACATCACTTAATTGTCATGAAGTGAAAAAATTTTAACATAAAAAAATCATCCTGAGCTAACGGCTTCTTGGTTTATTGAAACAAATTCCTTGTGTAGGGTATTTATTTGGGAGAGAATCTAATTTTGAAATTCAAACCCCACACAAGTTGAAGCCATAGATATTTTGAGATCTTAACCCCACACATGTGAATTATCCGTCATTAAGAATAATAACAAATATTAGAGACATCGGAGCAAGATAAATTTAATCATGAGAAAGTCATAAATTCTTTAAGACCATAATATAAATATGATCACCTCATAATTGTGTTAAATCCGAAGCAATAAAGACAAATTCCTCTAACAACTATGTTGGAATATACTACCTGATCACCTCTTTTTTTCTAAAAATTAAACACGAAAAAGGTGGCAAGCTCAGCCTTGCAAGGGGGTTGCCAAAGGAGAGACAGGTATAGTAGTGCATTAGTTATAGTGGTTGATTAACCCTTAGGGATTTATAAACCCCATCAGACATCACATGAGGCTATTAGAGACCTACCGCATGCACACCAAAATGATTTTTCAAGAATCAAAGTGAAAAAAATAAATCCTTGTGTCATGTAACTTTGCAGTGAAAAAAATTTTTTTTTTTTCACAAAGAACCTAATAAACAGTAAATAAGTGTACAACATTACTATAGTATTTTGACATTATTTGTGCAGTACAACAATAACCATCAATTATTCAAGTAACAATCCACTCCGCTAGGGAGTGGTTATGATCACCTCATTAAAACATGGATCATTTAAAAGAAGAATCACAAAACAACAATAAAGAGAGAGTATGCCCAAATATTACTGTTGCACAGCAGATTGAACTTCCTGCTTCTCGAGCTTCCCACCCAAACGACTAACAAGATCCAAAGCTGCAGATTTCGACGACATCTTCTCCCAATCCCTAAAATAAAAATAATAAATAAATCACGGTTTAAACAGCCAGAAAACAACATAAAAAATCTCACTTTTTCCTCCAATTTGACTAAATGCACCATAGAAAACCCACAAAAACACAACAAAACACCAACTTAAAAAAAAGAAAAGAAATTATGCCTTTAAAGGCAACCAATATAAAATACAAACATCCAACATTATCAATTGGGCACTAAAATGATAAACAGAATCCACTGGACAGTAAAAAAACATCCAAAAACAAAATTTATTTATTTATTTATTTAATAATAAAATCATTAAAGAATAAGAAAACCAAATTAACATCACCACATAAAAAATTAACGTCACAACCACCCTTTCACAAGCTAGCTGGTTACTACTCTATTCTCCTTCCAACAACACAAAGGTAAAGGATTCTATAGTTTATCCACATATCTTAAAAAAAAATAAAATAAAATCTAAATTCTCACAACACACAGCTACATCAAAGACATGAAATCAAAAGAAAGCTTACAACTGCACTAAATTACCTCAGAAAAAAACAGCACAACAACAGCAAAGACAAAATCAAAAGAAAGCCTACAACTGCACTAAATTACCTTAAAGAAAACTAGACCTAAAAGATGAGCGGGAAGTGGAGTTTATGGTTTCGAATAAAAATGGAGCTGATTTTCTTGGTCTATTTATAGGGAGGGAAAGTGCAGGCAAGGGTGTTATGGGAATAAAGAAGTCTGAACTTGAGGGGATAACGAATTCGTCAGCTAAATGGGCGGCGATCTTAGCATTAATTTTTTTTATTATTTTGTTAAACGACTGGTGTTTTGGCTTTATATATATATAGCACTATATAATTTATGACGCCACGTCATCTATCAATAAATTTACGAATGTTGATAGATGACCGTTATATTATAATGCAATGATTATAACCTATGCTGGTATATGATTAGGAATAATGCAAAGTGGGATGAACAGTAACCAGATTTATAATCATCAACTATTATATTTGTAAATAGTGTAAATTGATATAAATATCAGCAGCTGGATCAATGATCACACAAGAATCAATCTCAACAGTCCAGCCTCATATGCACCCATCGTGGACGAAAAAACTTTAAAACCTACATATTGTCTACCGAATTACCCATTTTCACACCCATCTTGACCAAACCCTCGTTCAACACTTATAAGGGGCCGTTTGGTTCGCAGTAATATGAAAACATTACCAGGAATCCTGCGATAATGTGAAAACATTACCATGTTTGGTTACTGTAGCAATGGTAATGTTAATGGTAATGTGAGATTACCAATAGGGGGCGTTTGGTTCACGGTAATGATATACTACTACAGTAATGAGATTACCATGGTAATGGGGTCAGGAATGTCATATGCCCGGGAATGTTGAGATAATGTGAGATCACTGTGTTTGGTTGAGAACTTATATTACTAGTAATCTTTCATTACCATGTTTTGTTAGTCATGGTAATCACCTCAGTAATATGTCAAATTTAACTAAATACCCCTACATATAAAATTTTAAAAATTTTAATTTAAAATATTCAGATAAATAAATAATTAAATAATAATATATAATTATATATATAATTAACTTATAAATATATTTTATTATTTATTTATCTAACTACTTTAAATTAAAATTTTCAAAATTTTATCTATAGGGGTGTTTAGGTAAATTTATTTAATATATAATTATAATAATTATATATTAAATAAATTTACAAAAAAATACCTCTACATATAAAATGTTAAAACTTTTAATTTAAATTATTTAGATAAATAAATAATTAAATTATAATATATATATATATATATTATGTTATAAATATTTTAATAAAAATGGAACAAAACTAGGGTTTTGATAACAAGTATAATATGAAATTATATTAAATAAGTGGGGGTATAATTGGAAAAAATAAAATTTCCAGATTACCACCAACCTGGTAATCTGGATTACCACCTATTTTGGTGGTAATCAGATTACCATCTCATCTGGTAATATTTCACTATGATGAGCAAAGTGTTAAGCAAGAGAATGGTGAAGAAAGAGTATGGTAGTTGTGGATGGAGTGTGGCGGTGACAAAGGTGGAGGAGAAGTGCAGTAGATGATCCTTCAACAAGGAGAAGAAATGAATTAAAAACTTAAGTTTCTTAAAATTTATTATTTATTAATTTTTTAATTATTTAATAATATTTTATTTAAAAAAAAAAAACTTCACCTTTGTTCTATCAAAATTAAAGTTTTATTTAAGAAAAACTTCACTTAAAGAAAAAGGCAAAACGGACGAATATAACGGTTTGAAATTGATTTACGACTCAATGTGAAAAATACACACCGAAAAAGAAGAGAAATAAAAATATAAGGATTATTTTAGTGATTAAACTCATTATATAGGATGTAAAGCCATATAGGCTTGGTTTTGTTATTTCTTAAATAGTATAGAATTTTTTTTTTTTGGTTGTGATTTGATTTTATTAAGAAAAAGAACGGAGATAAAATCTGTGGGCAGACATCGATATGATGAAATGTTTATTTAGGCATGATAATAAAGTTGGAAGTGTATAACTTTGAGAAGTTTGTCACTTCAACAATAGATTCTTCAAAAATGGCAAGTGGAGAAAAAAATAAAGCTTTTTTCATTGATAAATTAAATAAAGTGTATCAATAAAATTATAAATGTTTTAAATCTATTTCTTTTAATCCAAATGTTTTGGATGCTGAGTTAAATAAGTTAAGTGAAGCCACGTTTGTTAGAATTAATTATAGTGCGATACACAATATTTAAACACTTAAATATATTGTATCATAAAAACTACAGTGCAACATCTACTTTGTTGTAGTAAGTAAATAATTACTTAATTGTGGATGTAGGATCACTTATCTCCAAGCATAATAAATTACACAAATAACGAAAGATTGAGATCAACAATTGAAGAAACTAAAAATTCTTCCAATCTATCCTATCCTTTTGTGTCGATGATGATGAGTATTTAAAAAAACTTTAGATTGGGGACCCTTGAAGTTGTATATATATAATCTTTTCAATCAAAAAATTAACTCTTATTTAAATTGTAAGTTAAATCATTATCCAAAATACCAATTACGATTAATTTAGGATTTAAATGATAATATCGTGGGCAACTATAGTTATTTAAACTTGCTTAATTATAAATTACCATGACAATAATTTAAATTTGAATTAGATTTGAATCAATGTTCTCCCCCCTTTATAATTTTTTCATAATTTAAAGATTGTAATGATATTCTCATAACATTCCAATAACAATTGTAATGCTAGATCTTCAATCAATTTGAGAGCAAATAAGGCTTCCCAAGACTTAATTCTTATCCAAAAACACATCACTATTTATAATAAACTATATATTAGGTAAATAACTTTTTCTCCCAAATCTCTTACTGACTTGATTGATATAATTTTTTTAAAACTAAACTATAATGCCTCAAAGATCACTCTTTATGATTTTACCCTAATATCTATCATATAAGACATCTCAATTATATCAGTCAAATCAAAATTGTTAGAGAGTAATTACTTTCTCTAATGCACTGGTAATATATTTTCATCAACCATAAATTTGATTAAAAATATATTTGCTACCCCTAACCTCATAGTAAATACATGATTCATAATATTCTCAGCAAAACTAAATGAAAAGATAAAATCATGAAATTCCAAATACCATCAAAGGAAGACTTATTTTAGTTATTATGCAAACTTCTTAAATTGCACATCGAAACTTTTAACTTCAGAGAGAGGAATGCTTAAGATCATATATTTCTTTTCCAAAATCTTCACTAAAAGTTAGTTTGTAATCTAATTAAGTTTGAACAAGTAAACTACTTCATTTACATGTGTAAATCCCTTCAAAATAGTAATGTTGTATCACTTAATGTCACATTTATTTTTTAAAAAATAAATTGGTCTCTACCTTATATGGCAATTTAACAAAATCCAAAATACTATTACATGTTGCAGAATCAATCTCATATTTGATGACTTTATATAACAACTAAGATTTATTACA
The DNA here is from genome assembly GCA_902712375.1 of Dioscorea dumetorum. Taxonomy (NCBI): domain Eukaryota; kingdom Viridiplantae; phylum Streptophyta; class Magnoliopsida; order Dioscoreales; family Dioscoreaceae; genus Dioscorea; species Dioscorea dumetorum. The sequence continues at coordinate 87,931 of CACTHL010000886.1, read as the reverse complement.
TTTAATGTTTGTGAAAACATTTCAAAGTTACACTTGGCTCAAAATTGTAGATACTGAACATAATCACCAGATAACATTTATTTGGTATATTTAAAGTTCCGTCGCGATAACCTTGAGGAGATTGTTGCATAATAATTTACTCAACAACTTTTGATAGATGTAAAATAACTTGATCAACTAGATTAGGACTTAGTTTCTCAATAGATGTTAGTCAATATTTATTTTATCTTGATTGATGTTATTTATAGCAGCCACATGATATTCCTTAAAACATAGGAAGGTGACTAGACCTTGCCACTTGGGAATAAGGCCTTACGGTGTAAATTGGCATACAAAATCAAGTATAACTCAGATGGACAAAGGTAAATTAGAAAAAATAAAGAGGTTATTTAAAGAGTTATGGTCCTTTTTCACCGAATGTGTTGTGAAAAGTCATTTCTCGGGATAAATAATAGAAGGCATTATGTCATCAATATCTAAATAGAAGTTAATTAAGGGATTGTTTATGAGAAATTTTTACAAGTAGCGATGTTGGACTAATCACAAATATGATGGATTAATTTACTTATTTCTGATGTTTTTTTTTTTTTTTTTTTTTTTCTTTTCTTTTGGCACCTGTGGACTTTTCCGAGCCAACGCAATTAGTAAAATTAATTATTGATTCTGATGACTTTGACTATGATTGGCGTGCATGTAATTTTATGAATGGGTTGATGTTGAATTGAAGGATAATTTATATTTTTATTTCCTAATGTTGAACTGGGAGACAGATAGAGTTAAATAATTTGCACTATATTTAGTTAAGATGGAAACATTTGTTTTTAAAAAAGCAATTAAGAATTAAATGTAAATCATTTTCCAAAATACCAATTAAAATTAATTTAGAATTCAAAATTCAAATCATAATGTAATAAACTGCTATAGTAATTTAAACTTGTTCAATTTTAAGTTCTTATGAAAATAATTTAAATTGGCAAGGAACTAAAATGATGATTATATACGTTCGTGAGCAGAGCCACATAATGTGGAATGGGGCTTTTGCCCCCTTATCATTTCCACTTAAATACATATATAATACGTATGTATCTTTGAATATGTAAATCAACCTTAGCACTTAGAATTGAATAAACCACTTTTAAATAAAATTATCGTTGGTGACAATACGTATGTTCTAATAAACATTTTTTAGAACTTGTGTTGAAAGTAATTTGAGATTTTCTTTTCATATTCTTCATCTTCATATAACTTACTAAAGAAATATCTCTTCTTTTATTTTTTTTTAATTTTATTTAATAATTGATATTTTTAAGCAAAAGGTGCAAAGAAACAAAAAGAATTTTTTTTTTTTTTTTTTTGCAATAAACATTCTTCCAAGGCCTTATATTTTCTTCTCAAAGATTACCTTTGGAGAGTCCCATAAAAAAGCGATTAATATAAAATTCTAAAAGCACCATTATTAATTATTACTTAGAGATTTAAATCAATGGCGTGAGGTTCTGTATAAAATTTAATGGTCCATTAAAAAAATTAAAATCTTAATATGTGATTAATGAGAGCAAAAGGAAATATTTTATATCTATTACTTTATAAGCTTATAACTCTAGTTCCTAATTTTACTAATTTTAATTGCAGCCATGTAGCAAGTTTTCTATATAGTGAAAATGTGAACACTCAACTATGCAATAAAATTATTAATCAATTATTAGCTGATTACTTGATAAAGTATCTTGAAAATTAATAATATCTTTGGTTGTGTTGATAATGAAACAAACATTGGTTCTTTCGAACTATAAAACTTATAGAGGTCAATGATATATGAATTTGTTTTGTTAATTTTTTAATTATTTGCTTGTATAAAATATTTTTTAAGAAACTAAATATACTATTTAACTTGTGTTATTATACAATTTTGGATGCACTTTAATTTATATTAACTAAAATTTATTTACCCTTTTAGCTACGCCACTGTACACGTTGTCCACTAAATGGTTTCATCATGATAAGAATGGTTGCAATTAACCATGCTTTGCATGGATTCCAATACACATTCTCTGCTTATCGATCCTACTAAAACAATCCACAAACAATAAAGATGACGTTAGGAGAAAAATTGATATATAGCACCAATTTTAAGCACAATAACAAATATATACAATAATGTATGCATTTAATATAAATATATGCAAATTGTAACAAGTACTATTTATGATATTTCATAGATTTGATAATATAGTTATGAAAGTAGTATTTTACATTAATAGCAAATACGTTTATATAATATAAGAGTCCAAATATTGCAAAAATAAGAGCGAATTGTAATTGCTTTATTCTTATTATCTTCTACATTTTTTTATTATTTCCTCCCCTTATGTATGCATCCTTGCATGTGGATGTATATATGAATAAAAAACCTCATAAATAAAAAGATATTTGAAAAAGACAAGTTAAAAATAAAAAAAGATTAACTGCAATGGACCACAATGGACAAGTATGGCTGTGATTTTAATTAACTGCAAATAAGAAAATTATTACTAAATTATATTGGCACACCTAAAAACATGAACAAGTTCAGGTGGCAGCTGAGGGCCTTGCCTTTTTCATGCATCATGGTAACTTCATGAATTTGGCACCACAAATAAACTGGAAAGAAGAAACTCATAGCACTTTTCATGACCAATTATTGACATTAAAAAAAATAAAGGATATTGTTTACTAACAGCGTTATTTCAAGTTTCCACCATATGAAAACTTTGAAAATGATTAAAAAACCTTGGATGTTGCATGGTTTTACAGTACACTTAATAATACTAAAAAACCTTATCATCTTTTCTAATCAAGCTAGTTATGTACCTTCATCAAACATAGAAGCCACTGAGACGAGGGACATATCATTTCAATTATGATGGCTAAACTAAATGAAAAGATAATAATCTTCATCTAAAAAAAATTGACTAAGTCTGGTCTCAGTGGACATTTATTTCAATTAAGATGGCTAAACTAAATTACAAGATAATAGTCTTGATCTAATATAATGTTTACATATATTCTGTTGAAGTTTGTGACTCGAATTCTATCCCTAATCGAACTAGAAATATCCTAAGATTATAATTTTGAATAATAATTATCAACTATTAGTTTAGATATGATTCATTAGTTTGAATCTATTTAAAATTTGATGATCTATGATCTATATATCAGTATTATAGGGTGTCAAGTTTTTTTTTTTTTTTTTTTTTGAGAAAAAAACTCCAAGAACGAGAATTTATTCAAAACATAAAACAGTACATAGGAATACAAGTTGTAATAGTAACACTAACACGTGTCTTGCATTGTGTGTAATATAAACATCATTAAGAAGGTTACATATCGCCCTTTTTATGAAATTTTCAATATAGTGAAATAATTTTTATTTTATCCATGTTTTATTTTTTCCCGATTTTGGGTTTCATATTAATTAGCTTGTATCCTGTTGCTTTATTTTATTGTCTACTATTGTTTGTTTATATCCCAAACATTTTCCTTTTATATTTCTTGAATGATTTCAAGTGTAGATCCATCAGTAATGACTAACAATAAACATCCATTCATTAAAAATTCATACTGCAAGGCCAAGATCATACTTCAAGGCCTATTGCGTTGCATGTAAAATAAAATATCTCATTCTTTAAAATGAAAAAAGACATCAAAGTGAAATTCTTGATAACACATGTTCTTGGACCAAGTAAAACTTTAGTAGTTACTTTACCATATAATTCTATAAACAATCTTTTATTTGGCCAAATTTATCTTTTTAATCTCTCTATTTTGAAATAATCACATTTTAATTAATTAATGCCAGTTTCCTCTTTAAATCTTAAAACCTAAACTCTCCAACATTAAGGAGATTGTTGACATGGTTTAATTAAAATAAACAAAATTATAATTAAAAAAAAAACTAAAAAATAAGTTTAAAAAACTAACTAAAAAGGTTATTTAGCAAATTATACCTTACTTTACAAAAACTATTGTCCTTTCGTACCAACCTCGTGTACTTTGAAAGATCACTTCTTGGGTCATTGTCTGGGATAAACAATATAAGGCATCAATATCTAAACTCATTGAAAGAAAGTTAAGAGATTGTTTATGAGAACTTCTTAGACGTACCATTGTTGGACTAATCACAAATATGATTAATTCAATACTTAATTGTGATTTGTTTTTTTCCTTTTTGGCACATATGGACTTTTCCAAGCGAACACAATTAGTAAATTTTTTTGACTTTGGCTTTGGTTTTCACTATGAGTTGAGTGCATGGAACGGTATTGAATTGGCCCTTGATGTTGAATAGATTGATGACCTTTATATTTTATTTCCTAATGCTGGACCGGGAGAAACATTTTTTTTTTTTTAAATTTATAACAATTAAATAAAATTAAATGTTACTAATTAGTACATATCGTATCTACAATGTTTATGCTTATAAATATTAAGGTCCTGTTAATAAACATGCTCAAACAAACAAGAATAATTCATATAGAACTAGATTAGTGTGTGTGTGTATACATATATATATATATATATATAAATTCATAAATTTATTTTTGTATAACAGAAAGCGATCATTAAACTAATTGGAAGTTTTTAAATATAATTCGTTAGCTTAGTCCTTGGGTGATGTAGTTCTGGAGCATGAAAGCAAAGGAAAAGTCATCAAATAGCTTTCATGCAATGTAAACAATAAATAAGCATATTATACATTTCAAGTTGAATTCCTTCATCTGAAACGCTATACATGTCCAATATATAATACAATAATAATAGATTCAAAAACGGACAAGATATAACAAAATTCATTCAACTTAGACTTAAATCTTCAATTTTATTAAAAAACCCAAACTTAGCTTTCTTAATCAAATTCAATTTTATTTAGAAAATACAGACTTAACTTTCATGTTCAATTTTTTCAACTTATCTTTCATATTGAATTTTACTTGAAAGAAAAAAAAAAAAATCCAAACTTAGCTTTCATGTTCAATTTATTCAACTTGTCTTCTTTCTTCTTCCTTTCTTCACTATTTTAACAAAATGTACCAAAATTAAACACAGAAAATTAAACTATTAGCATACAGTCATATTGATAAAATAAATGGAACAAACTATGTCTTACAATCGACATGCATTAAATGAATTAAATCAAGATACAGAACTAAAAAAATGTCCTCAATAGTTTGTTCGTTTAGATGCTCTGTTTCCATATATTGTGTGATCTCTATTCCAAGAGCTACATTTGGAACCCAATTTATTGTTGTGGAATAAAGGGAACTGAGTTGAGCAGTGTCGCAGTAGAAATACTTCAAAAATAAAAGATAAATATGAAAGACACAGATTTTATGTGGAAAACCCCTAAACAAATCAAGGTAAAAACCACGGGGAAAATAGAAGAATTTACTATAGTGGTAAAAATATGAGCAACAAGCTTTCTGTTAACAAGGAGAATACCAACTAATTCTCTCCTGTAACAAAAGCAACACAAACTCTCAAAATATTTTTCCCATTATTTTTTCTCTCTCTTTCTCACCCTCACCCTCACTCTCACTCTTATCTCTTTGTTGAGGATGATATGAGTTTATATCCTCCCTCTATTTATAGATAAAGAGTTAGGGTGATTAGGTGGCTTAATGAAGGATTAGTTGAGAGTGAGGGATTAGGTGGCAGCCATCTTTGACTAACATTTCTCCCACTTGAAGATGTGATTGATAGTCAATTAGATCTTCACACCATTCTCTCTATCTTACCACTTGATGTTGGTTATGTTTCTGTGAGGCCACAAGAAGATCGACACCACTTGAACTTGTCGGAGTTGATTGCTTTCGTCAGAAAATCCGCTAGGTTGTCATTTGTATGAATTTTCTGCACATCCACTGTTCCTTCTTCCACTTTTTCAAGAATGAAGTGGTACTGAACTCTGATATGTTTTGTTTTAGAATGAAATACTGGATTTCTTGCAAAATGCAAAGCACTTTGATTGTCACAAAATAGAGAAATGCTTTCTCGTTTGTACCCGAGTTCTACCAGCACCATCTTCAACCACACTGCTTCTTTACTAGCTTGTGTTGTTGCTAGATATTTTGCTTGTCTTTGATGTAGCCATGAGGGACTGCAGTTTTGAAACCCATCTCACAGCTCCTCCAACTAGTGTGAACACATATCCTGTAGTGGATTTGCTTTTGTCAAGATCACCTGCATAATCAGCATCAATATATCCATTCACAGTAAAATCTGATCCCCCATAACATAATGCAACATTTGAGGTTCCCTTTACATATTTGAGAATCCTCTTAACAGTATTCCAATGCTCTCGACCATGATTCACCATGTACCGACTTACCGCTCCCACTGCATATGCAATGTCCGGTCTTATACAGATCATGGCAAACATTAGGCTTCCCACTGCTGATGCATACGGTACTCGAGACATCTCTATCTCTCTTCTTCATTGCTAGGACTCATACTTGAGGATAACTTGAAATTAATAAGAAGTGGCTAGAAATAGGCTTACAGACTTGTATGTTAAAGCGCCACAAGATCTTCTTCAGATAGTTCTTCTGTGAAAGCCAAATCTTCTTATTATTTCTATCTCGGTGAATTTGCATCCCTAGAATCTTGTTTGCTGGTCCCAAGTCCTTCATTTCAAATTTCTTAGCCAACTATGCCTTCAATTGTTCGATACGATTTTTGTTGGGGCCTGCAACCAACATGTCGTCAACATACAACAACAAAAAGATAAAATCTTCTTGTCCAAACCTCTTGACATATGCACAAGGGTCTGCATTAAGTCTGCTGTATCCAAGGCTCATGATGAAGGAATCAAATCTCTTATACCAACATCTTGGCGCCTGCTTTAGCCCATACAGGGATTTGTTCAACCTGCAAACCAAGTTCTCTTTACCTTGTTCTTTAAATCCTTCTAGTTGGAGCATGTAAATTTCTTCTTCAAGATCTCCATGAAAAAATGCAGTCTTTACATCCAACTGCTCAAGATGCAAGTCGAAAACAACACATATCGCCAATACTACTCGGACTGTTGTAAGTCGAACCACAGGTGAAAATATTTCATTGAAGTCAATACCTTCTTTTTGAGCATATCCTTTGACCACCAATCTAGCACGATAGCGGTCTACTTGATCATCACCATTGCGCTCGATCTTGTAGACCCATTTGTTGCTAATAGCTTTCCTTCCTCGTAGTAATGATACCAGATCCCATGTCTTATTTTTATGAAGGGCTTCAATTTTTTCTTGCATTGCTGTTATCCACTAAGATGCATCTGAACTACTCAGTGCTTCTTGAAGAGTTGATGGTTCTCCATCCTCAGTTAGAAAGCAATATACAACATTCCTTTCCATAATATAGTCAGAGTGCCAACTTGGTATCTTTCTTGAACGAGTTGACCGCCGAACTTCTGGGACTTCGGATTCAGCTAGCTCTTGTTCTTCATGCTCTAGTATAGCTTCAACTTCCTTTTCTACCTGTACAGTAGCAGTCTATGTGCTTTCACCATTTACATGCTCTTGTTCTTTGTCTTCTATGAAGACAACATCCCTGCTGATTACAATCTTGTAGGCAGTGGGATCTCACAGGCGGTACCCCTTTACTCCATCAGCATATCCCAAGAACATACATTTCTTGGATTTTGGATCCAGCTTTGTAGTTTCTAGGGCATTATACATCACATATACAGGACTTCCAAATATATGAAGGTTTGAATAGTCCACTGGCTTACCAGTCCACATCTCTATCGGCGTCTTCAACTGTATTGCATTTGATGGAGACCGATTCAATACATAGTAGGCGGTGCTGACTGCTTCTGCCCAAAACTTCTTGTCTAGGCCTGCAGCTCCCATCATTGCCCTTGTTTCCTCCAACAGGGTTCTATTCATCCGCTCTGCCACTCCATTTTGTGGAGGAGTGTATGCTGTAGTGAACTGCCTTTTGATGCCTTCTTGTCTGCAAAATTCATCAAATTCTTTGCCAGTGTATTCTCCTCCATTATCTGTTCTCATATATTTGATCTTCTCGCCAGATTCAAGCTCGACTCGCGCTTTGTAAGTTTTGAAGACTTGAAACACATCTGCCTTCCTCTTAATAGGATACACCCAACATCTCCTGGAGTAATCATCAATAAATGATACAAAATAATTTGCCTCTCCTATGGATATAACTGGTGCTTGCCACACATCAGAGTGAACCAATTCTAGAATGGCTTTGCTTCTAGAATTAGATGTGTTGAACTTCAGTCGATGCCGCTTGCTGACAATACAATGCTCACAAAAGGGTAGTGTTACCTTTGTGAGACCTTGAAGTAGATTTCTCTCTGCAAGAATCTTCATTCCTTGCTCACTCATATGTCCAAGTTTCTTGTGCCATGTTATTGCACGCTTTTCACTTGGACTACTTACAGCAACTGAAGCTTCTCCTTCTTACAGAGTCTCTCCTTTCAACATATACAAGTTTGCAGCTATCTTGTTTTCTTTCATTAATACAAGCGCATCTGGAATTATTTTCATAATCCTGTTCTGAACTTCAACTTTGCAGCCAAGATCATCGAGTTGTCCAATTGACAACAAGTTCTTCCTCAGCCCCTCCACATGTCGAACTTCTTGTATAGTCTGGATCGTGCCATCATACATCTTCAACTTGATGGTGCCAATACCAACGATCTTCAAAGCTTGATCGTTGCAACTATACACAGAACCTCCAGAAATAGGTTCATAATCATAAAAATAAATGTTATTTTGTATTTTATTGACTTTCTATTTTTTGTAATTTCATTTTAAATTTTATTTTTTCTTAATTATTACTAGTTTTTTGTTAATTATTTTTTAATGTTAAGTTTCATTTTTATTGGAAATAAATTGGCCTGGTTTGAATTTCTAATAGGATTTAAAAAATAAATTAAACCTAGTTTGGTAAAAATAAAATTTCATGTAAAGTTTTAATAAAGTAAATTTTTTATGAAATTAAAAGAAATCCACTAGCTGGAGTAAACCCTATTAATCTAGTGTAAAAATAAAATAGATTGACATAGACATGAGCAGGGACAGAGCCAAAATTTTTTTATTGAGTCACGTAAAAAATCGACGATTCCAAATGACAATTTTTCTATATATAAATATTTTTATAAATATAATATTCTATATCATATAAACCAATTTATGTCTTTCAGGAACTCGAGCTGCTCTTCTTCTTAATCTCATTCTCCTCTGTATCAGCATCGATCATGGGAGGTCATCTTGCCGTGCACACACTTTCATCAATGAATTTAATAAAAGCCTTCATAGTTGCCACCGAAACAGCTTTGAAACCAAACAGAACAATGGTGACCAATACGTTAATACCACTTGCCAGTTCCATTATGTGTTTGTGGGTTATAATTCACAAAACCTCATTATTATAACATATTTATATACGTACTATATATAAAATAAAAAATATATATAAAATATTTTTCAAAATAAATATAATATACTGTATGATGAAACAACAAGCTGATTATTATAAATAACATAAAGTTTGAAAGTAAATTAAAATTATAAATTTATTAATAAAATTTATAATAAAAAAACAAGTACAATAATTTTATATTTTCATTAATTTTTTTCATTCTTCAAATCATTAGATTGAGGATCCACTACCGCTAGCATCATGATATAATAGTTTCGTCTTCACTAATAAATAAAATAGTAAGCACAAAATAAAATTATAAATAACATCAAAATTAAATATAAAATTATATAAAACCCATATTTATCTCATCATTCTCATCCTCTTCTTTATTAAATATAGAACGAATAGGTTGAATTATTGACCAAGACAAAGAATCTTAAAAAAATAAAATAAAAAAACAAATTTCTCATTAGTAACATTAGCGTTAAATCTATTATAAGTATTATCAAATTAAGATATATATATATATATATATATATATATATATAAAGAAGTTTTTTTCAATTTATTTTAGTGATTATATCTAAACTCAATTGTTTTAAATTAAATTTATATTAAATAAAAAATTTATAGCAATATATATACACACACACTATAGTAGAAGACATATTTGACACGTGTTAACCTCTCCAATAATATTATAATGATATTAATATATTTATAATATGACATTAAATTATATTATTGTAAACTAGTTTTTATTTAAAAAAAATAACTAATAGTCCCTCTATAGTTTGCATAATCCCAATAAATTCTTCAAAGTTTCAGTATCCTTGAAAGGTCTCTCTTTTTATGTTTTTTATCTTTTCAGTCCAGATGCTTCTAATGGAGGTGGAAACGCCGTCATCTGGCAGGGGAATTTGCCAAACTACCCATGATCCCATAAACAGAATTATAGGCGCGTGAAATGACAAAAATATCCTCCAAGTGGTATTGGAAACCATTGGATAGTGGGCGGCCCAAAAGGTTGGGATGTGAGCCGAAAACCTTCGCTGCAGCAACAATTTTGTCACTGGAGATCACATTTCCTGCATTCGTCCTCCTCGCCACAATAGCGCCTTTGCGTTCTATGGAGATTTTATCTCTCTTGCTCACGGGCTTCCGTTTATTACGTTTTTTTACAAATATAAAGTCAAAATTTTGTCTTATAGCAGTGCTTCGTAATGCATCTTTGAACTGATATGCATTCTCAAAAAGTTGGGAGAAATAAGTATCCAGCTCGATATTCATGCTTTTTGAGAATGACTCCCTGCTTGAAAATGCATATTACAAATAGATAAATAGTTAACAAACGACATACAATACACAGAAGATGCAAAAACTAAGCAGAAACATAAAGTGATACACAGGAACGGTGTATTTTACACGCGGAAACATTTTAATTCACAGAAGCAATTAATACTACACACGAAGGTAAAATAATACATAGGAAAGTTTTTTAATTCACAGGAACGGTGTATATTACATGCGAACACATTGTAATATACAGAAACAACTAAAACTACACAAGAAAGTAAAATAATGCATAAGAAAGCTTTTTAATACACAAGAACGATGTATTTTACACGTGATACATTGTAATACACAGAAACAACTAATACCACACACGAACGTAAAATAATACATGGAAAAGTTTTTTAATACACAAGAATGGTGTCTTTTATACACAAAAACAACTAATAGTACACACAAAAGTAAAATAATACACGAGAAAACTTTTTTATACACAGGAAAACACAAAAGAAAATTAACTTGCAGAAGCACCCATTGGTGTATTACAATGGCATCAAGGAGCAAGAGCTTCCGTCTGCTGACCCACTAACTTCCATGAGTTTAAGACGATGAATTGAAGCCCTCGTCCTTCTCCTTTATATCGCACCACAGCATAGAAAATTTCCATTAATAATGAACACCTGTATGAAATTTTAAAAAACTCATAAGGTTTTCAACTGTTAGTACCACTCTTACTATAAAAATAAAGACGATGCAAAACATAATGAAGCACTTTCCACTTTCTCGAAAAGATGGAGAATAAAAAGAAAAAGAAAAAAAGAGAAACAAAAAAACCATGATGACTTCACTATGAATTTGAGCGCCTCGGAAAGACAAAAAGAGGAGAAGAAGAACCAGATGAAGAAGAAGAAGGAGTAGAGAATCAAAGTGTTTGACATGAAAGTTTTTTTGGAATACTCTCCGTACACCAAACAAAAAGAAGATGTGACTTGGCGAGAGTTATTCCCCACCAACTTTTGCTTTTATCTCACGAGGGCATTTTTAGAAGGTTACATAAAAGTAACTGACGGACTTGATGGCAGGGATTTTAACGAAAATGGTTGAATAGAGACTATATAGAATATCGGAAAGTTAGAGAGGCTGAACAGGAAGAATGACACTTGTTAGGGACTTATAAGTAATTTTTTCTTTTTATTATTTTATCTCATAATATATAATAAAATTGATTTTTTAAAATAATATATTTTTAAAGTTGATAAATATCTTATTTTTATCTAATCTTAATTTTAATAAAACATATTTATCTATAATAGGAAATAAAATAAGTTTTCATTAAAAGTTTTAAAACAATTTTTCATATAATTGTCTCTGTGCATTGCACGGGAGTAACACTAGTTTTACTAAAGTATAAAACATTATTAATAATACCCAAAAAATATTTTTTTAAAATCTAAATATTTGGTCATTGTAATATTATATTAATATTGAATTTTTTAATAAATAAGATTAGTTATATCAATTACTTTTAATAAATATTATATATATATATATATATATATATATATATATATATATATATATATAATATTTTTTTTTTTTTTTTTTTAATTTAAAAAGTCGGGGATATTGGCTGAGATCCCCATGGGCGCGGAATACTCTCCCCGCCTCGCCCGTCCCCGCCTCGCCTCGCCCCGCCCAGCTAGTCGGAGAGGATTTTTCCTCCATGTCCCGCATCGCAGGAGGCTATTTCATGAAATCCCCGTTCTGTCTTGCTAGATCCCAGTGGGGAACAGGGATTCTCCGCCCCACTTGCATTCTTATCCACCCTATTGGTTGTGTCAATTCTAAGTAGAAAGCAATCGAATCCTCCTGATCTTGAGCTAGCAGCAACTAGTCCACCTACTCAAGATCTTGTCAGTAATATGCTCTTAAGGGTGTCATCTCATGTGGCTTTCCTTTCTCACATAGAAAATAATCTTCAAAAATCCTCAAATATTCTACCAAACATATTCCCCAAATCATCTAAGTTTGTTCTTCACAATATTTCAATTATTAAACTTGATCTTTCATTCATCCAAATTTAGTTTTCACAATATTCTTATTCATAATCTAGATCTTCATTTATCCAATTTTTGTTTTTCATGATCTTCCAAACTTGATCTTCTACTCATCCAAGTTTGGTTTTCATATACATGTCTTGAAATAGCTACGTCCATACCTTATATATGCCTTCATCCACATTTAGCTTATGTCTAAGTCAATCATAGATTATGGTTTCATTTGATTTTTTTTTCATATGGTCATTAAATCTTGCTTCCTAGCTCTTACCATTTAAACTTGTGTGTTCATTTAGCCAATCTCCAAAACAAGTTCTAATATGATTTTGACCTTCAAGTAGTAGTATTCCAAATCAAAACATTTGCCAAATATAGCTGAGGTCCTGCTTAGTCTTAGACTTGTGAAATATAGCGAGTATCTCCATTTAACTTGTCTTCACATAGTCATTGCCTGAGCTCCTTCTTAAGCTCCACATTTTCAAGTTGATGTTTTTCCAATGCCATGCCAGCATACTTTCTTAAGCTCCATCGCCGCCGCTCTCAGACGAGCTCCACCGACGCCGCTCTCTCTCGTTTCTCTTTCACTCGCTTTGAAGATGAGCTCCATCGCCGCCGCCACACCACCGAAAGCCAACGTCTCTCTCTTCGAATATGAGCTAAACCTAACCATCGCTGGAGTTAGGCTGCATCGCTGACTGTGCTAATGACCTTTTCCTACACCGGAATGAGGCTATCCATGGCCGGATCTGCATAATGGAAGTATAGGTATGCATGATTTTATTGCTCTTCCAATTTGACTCTTACATTTGGGAATTTGTGGGTTGTTGAAGCTATTGGATAGTTAGAAAGCTTTTTGTTACAAACTTAGTGGGAATTTGTTGGAATTTATTGCTCTTGTAGTTGTTCTGTATTCTCAAACCTTCTTTGGTTGTTTTTTTATACATTGGGCATATTCGAGTGCATAACCGGTCATTGATGTTACAAACTTATAATTCTGGCATTTTTACATAGTCATCATGTTTTTTGGCACATCCAACTCGAAGTTTGTTTGTTCTTTTTGCACTGGTTCATCATGTTTACAACCTTACACAATGCAGGATTCTAGTTTTCAAGACTATCAGATTCCTATTGATATCTTTTTAAGGTTTCCACACCGTAAACATCAGTTTTTGTTCTTGACTTGCTTGACAAAATTCCAGCATTTGCAAGCAGCTTGCTCTCTTCCTTTGAATATAGATGTGAGATTTATAATGAATGGAAATGTGATCCTTGTTTTTAACATTATTTGTTCATAGGTCATACACTTAAACAACTACTAGTTTTGCACATGATAATAGTGCATGATAAAATGCACTATTATTTTTAGCCGACCCAAATAGTTGAGACTAATGACTTCTTCTTGTTGTTTTTTGGTTGGGAAAGCTGCATCAATAATTCACAATGTCTTCATGTCAAATTAAAAGATTCATAATTCCATCTTGTTTGCAAAACCCTAAAAATTATTCAATTTGATCTTGGTCACCATAAAAGCTCAACTGAAACTATTGGACAATATTTTCTTCTCGTTCCTTTCTATCACTCACTTGAGGACTAGTTTTTTGGAACTTTATTTGTGTATTAATTATATGAATATTTGACTCAATGGGTTTCAATTGATTGTGACACATTGTGAGTGCTTACCGTAAGAATTTTGTGGCCATAATAGAATTTTGTTGTCCCAATGCTGTTCTTTTTTTTTTTAATTTTTGAACTGTGGATTTGAAATTTCTTTGATTAGGGGATGATTTGTTGGTTTTATAATTGTCATGATGTTCTCTCTTTTTTTTTTATGTATTTAATAATCTTTATGTCTTTCAAGCACTGTTTTATGCCAAATACTATGTCTTATAAGAGAAAATGTGTTTTGGTTGTAGATAATAGCTTCAAGTCTGAATGGGCTGATAGTTGAGGATTCCCTTACTGAGAATCTCTTGCAGTTTCCATCAAGATCAGAAACCAATTTCTATACTTGGTATTCCTTTTTAAGTCTGCTTTGCACTTTTGTTCTTTCAGTCACATGATTCTATTGTTCGATTATGCTTTAGAGTTCCTTTAGCTCTTTTGTCCGCTTTCATATTTTTGGATACTTTACTTTATCAACTAACATAATTTCTTTATATGATATTTTTTAATCTCGCAGTTCATACTTATTGTGATTGCAAGCTCAGTGTGATGATTATGATGATGATGATGATTGTCAAGTAGAAGAACTAGTAAAAAGAACTTCTGTAGGGCAATTTGGAGATGAATGTGATTAAAAAATAGCAATTTTTTGAAATTGTTGAAAGATGCAACAGAAGAGTTGTTTCCCGGATGCAAGGCATTTTCAAAGTTGTTTTTTATAGTACATTTGTATCATATAAAATGCTTAGGAGGATGGACTGAAAAATCATTTACAAAAGTGATTGAGTTGTTAGGTCGGGCATTTGTTGAAGATTCATGTTGGCCAAAATCTTCTTATGAGGCTAAAAACATTATTAAGACCTTAGGTCTTAATTATGAAAAGATTCATGCGTGTAAATATGATTGCATGTTGTTTTGGGGTGAGGATGCAAGTGTAGAATCTTGTCATGTTTGTGGTACTTCTCGTTGGGTGGATAGCACTAAAAAAAAAAAGGCAGTGAAAGTCTTACGCTATTTTCCGTTGATACCAAGACTGCAAAGATTTTTCATTTTAAAGCAAATTGCAAATGACATGAGGTGGTATGATGAAGGTTGCAATAAATATGGAATTCTTCGACATCCTGCAGAATGTGAAGCATGGAAATCTTTTGATGCTCGACATTCGGACTTCTCTTCAGACTCTCGTAATGTTAGGCTAGCTCTTGCAAGTGATGGTTTTAATCCTTTTAGGATAATGAGTAGCAGCTATAGTGTGTGGCCAGTTGTCCTTGTTCCATATAACTTGCCACCTCGGATTGGAATGAAGCAACACTCATTTATTTTATCAATGATTATTCTAGGAGATAAAGGCCCGACCAATGACATTGATGTCTTTTGACAACCTCTAATAGAGGAGCTAAAAAAATTATGGGAAGGTGTAGAAACCTATGACGCTTCTAAATGTTAAAAGTTTCACATGCAGGCTGCATTAATGTGGACTATAAATGATTTTCCCAGTTATGCAAATTCATCTGGGTGGAGCACCAAAGGGAAGTTTGCATGTCCATGTTGTGCTGAAAACATGTCTTTTTTGTGGTTGAGTAAGAGTAAAAAACACGGTTACATGTGTTCGCGTAGGTGGTTACCCAAAGGTCATCAGTTCTGTTATCAAAGACAATTATTTGATGGCACTGAGGAAGTGAGGCTACCACCAAAACGAGCAAGTGGAAGTGAAGTGTTGAATGAGTTAGAAGGGCATTAATTCCATTTTGGAATATTTAAGAAGAAAAAAAGTAAGAAGGAAATAGGAAAGAAAAAGCACAAAAGAACAAAACTTTTAAGAATTAGTATGCAAGAATCTAATGAAGAAACTTCAAGTCGAAATGACAATGGCCCTATTGAACATATGAAGTGGTAGAAGAAAAGAAGTATATTTTTTATGTTACCATATTGGGAACATAATTTAATGCAATTAACATTCCTAATTGGAGACATGAAGATTTTACTCCTTACAAAGCAAAATGTCTAAAACTCCTAATGGTAATTTTTTTCAATATTTTTTATGTTGTTTTTTCTTTCTTTCACATATTGCTTCTTATTATTAAATTAATGTTTGATGATGGACAAAGTTTGATTTTCCTCATACACAAGAGATGGCGAGATTGGAAAGGTGATTTGAAGGCAGAATTTTATATTCCAAAGGCAAAAAAGCGAGTTTTAGCAGAGCCACCTTCAACTGTTTTTGAAGAACAATGGCCTGACCTTGTTCGTCAATGGTATAACCCAAGAAATGAGGTAATTAGCGTAAGTTTTACTTAAATTATTAATTTTTTTTAATCTAATTTATTTTTTGTTATTTTGGAATATGGTTTTATTGTGTAGGAACTTGCTGAAATAAATAAAAGAAATGCGAAAAAAGAAAACAATGCACACACATGTGGCCGAAAAATTTTGCACGACTTAGGAATGAAATAGTAAGTTATTTTCTTTTACAATTTATGTTAGAATGAAATAATTAAAGTTTTGATTGTTTAGCAGAAAACCAAAATAGGGAAAGAGCAAGATTGTCTTACAATGTGGGATGCAACTCATAAAAAAAAAAAAGATGGTAGCTATGTAAATGAAGAATTTAGAAAGAAATTAGTAAGCCCATTTTATTTTATAAAGAATGAAATCATTTTTCATGATGTATTAGTATGCTCTTGTTTTCAGTACTAAGGTTTTTATTAATGAGGCATGAATGGTAGAATGTATTCTTAGCTAACCAAACGAATGAGTAAAAGATGGCACTATTTATTGTTCTAAGAAACTTCCACATAAAACAAAATGCTAATTGTTTAGAGTTAATTATGATCATTTTGCCCATTTTTTTTTGTTAAGTTTATGTCTTAGTAAAGATTAGCAAAATTATGTTTTGGTTTACCAATTTTCTTTTACTTAAGGCATCTTTAGTTTAATTCTTTAATAACGAAAGAAAAGTGTTGTAGGAATGTTTTGAAAGTCAGTGTCATTTGTCGTGAATATATAAAAATTATGAAGATGACATGATTTGAAAGTCACATTTTGATCAATTTCCATCATTCACACAAGAATGCTATAAATCCTTTCATATACTCAAAGCATGTAACTATATGGTAAAGGAATATTCATTGGTGGGAGCAAACAATATATAGATAATAACTAAAGATATCACCATTGTATTAGTTGTTTCTATGAAGCATATTTAGTAATGTATAGATATTTTTTGGAATTGTTATTTTTTTTATAAGAGCTAAGGGAACTGCTAGATGAAGGCGAATGAATTCCTTTGATGTTGATACTATTTAATTATCTTTGTTTTTTGTTTGTTTTATTTTAATTCAGTTGATGATATTATTTCTATGTTTTTATTTTGAATAATATTTGGTTGAACTAATAGGAAACAGCACATGATCTTCAAGTTAGTTACACAAGCTCAAATGCAAATTCCGAACAAAATAAAATTAATGAAATGGTATTTTTAAAGATTTATGGAGCTGAGCATAATGGTCGGGTGCGTGGTTTGGGATTAGGACCTACTCCAAGTAGGTATTTTAGTGTTATATCAAAATTCAGTAGCACAAGTGTTTCAACTTTTGAAAGTAATTACAAAGTTGAGTTGGAGAATGTTAAATTGGAACTAACTGAGATGAAAGATAAATATGCAAGATTTGGCATATATGAAAAAACTATTTGGATGGTTCATGGCTGAAAAAAACTTTACTGATATGATGTCTAAAGCACTGCCCAAGGAAGTAAATTCATTGTTTTATGTTTTCATTTCTTTTGCATTCTTAAACAAGAAAGTGAAACATCTTTTTTCAATGATGTACATAGGTTGAGGATGTTGCATCCGTTGAGTAGGCTGATGTCAGTGGATAAAATCTGAACATACTATGGCTCAAAAGGTTAGTTGGTTACTAGCTTTTAAAGTTGATTTGTTTATACTCAGCAGTTATAATTTTCAATATCATTTCACCATATTTTTGTTTTTTTAAGAAGTTTGTTAAAAAGCAATTCATGCAAATTGTAGTTTGAGTCATCTAGACCTTCAAATAGCACATAGGGCTTCATATTTCTTGTAAAAATTCTAGCAATTCTAGTTGTTAAGCAAATAAGTATTTCTCATAACCATATTTCTATATTTTTTTCGCTTTTATAAAAATATTTATGCTTTTGCAATTTAAAATTTCAAATGTTAGTATTTGTTAAGTGAGAGTGCAAGCTATTGAAATTATGAACTCTATAACTTCAAATATGGAGATACATGTGTCATAGTTGTTGAAATTATTCTAATCACTACTAGTTAACATGTATGAAACATGCCTTGTTACCATAGGTTACCATATGTGCCCTTGGTTTGAGTTTTGATGCCTTGTTTATCTCTTTTTCAAATAGTCTAATCCATTGGTTGAATAGGTTTGAAAGATCCGTTGGAAGGTAAGGAAAGTCCAATTTCTGTTCAAGCAAGCTTTCTTTGTTGAATTTTCTATTTGCTAGGTTCATATACCTAACTGATTTATGTTAGTCACTCTAATAATTCCCAGTTTCATCAAAAATGATGCTTATACAACGCATATTTATTGCAGGGTACAAAATTTGAGCAAGCATGTGCAACAAGCCTTTTCTCTTGTTTTCTTGTGATGGCCTTATTTGTTATGCTGAAATTGCACCATCTTATCGTGTCCACTCCATTCGCATCGCACACCCGATGAAGCTATGATTAAGATAGACTCAAAGCAAACAGTTATTTCGCTGCTAATGAAAACCTGTCTGTCGTAATTTGTAAAACTCTCGGCTTTGTATGTAGTGGGATTTAGAACCAGTTTTGTTGTTTAAAGCTTTTGCAAGTTCTGTACAAATTCTTGTGATGTAATTAAATTTGAGCTTGCATTTCTGATCCTGTTTAAGAGAATTTTGATTGGCGTAAACGAAGAAGTCTAATTTGGTGTGGTTAAGGTTGATATAAATTTGGCTGTTGTGGTGAGTTGGCTTGAGATTATGTTTGAAGATTCACTAGTCTTGTATTTGTGTCACTAAAACTATATTCCATCTTATGTCGTAATTTGAATATGTGCAAGATATTTATTTATTTTGAAAACAACTATTTCTAATCTATTTATTGTTGTTGGAAAAGAATTGTACATGTAACCAATCATCTACAGTTTGTATGTACCCTTTGAATGCGTCGTAATTTGAGGCGGTTATAACAAGCTTATAAATTTTAGAGGTGGTTATAACCGCATCCACTGCTTATAAATTTTAGAGGCGGTTATAACCCGCCTCTAAAATAATGGGAAAAAAATTAAAAATTATTAGCTATGGAGGTGGTTATAACCACCTCTATAGTTTATAATTTTTTTGAGACTAATATAACCTCCTCTAAATTTTTGATAAAAAACCGCTTACATATTTAAACTTTACTCCAATGGTTGGTAAAAACCGGCTCTAAAGTGTAATGCCGGTTTGATACAAGGCGGCTTAAAAGTGGGTGTAAAAGCCAACACTAAAGTTATAGAGGCGGTTAAAACCACCTTTATAAGATGTGAAAACTGTCTTTAAAACTCTTTTGTAGCGCAGTGACTATGACGTTTCTTTCTTGTTCACTGCCGCCATTATTACCTTTTTTTTTCTCTCTCATTGTTGCCTCTTATTCTAGGTCACGTGACTATGTTTTGTTAGTTATAGACTTCTTTTTTTTATATATAAGTTCTTGTCCCATCAAAGATTGTGTAAATCTCCAAGTTTTTGTGTTTGTGTTACCATGGTGTAGTACTAGTTCATAAAATTTTGATTTGATTTAGATGATGTCGGCCTTTTAATTGCTTGGTTTGCTTCTACTTTTATGGCATTTTGTGGTGACGTTGGTTCGGTGGGGATGGGAATATTGGATTCACTATTTCAATATAAAAGAGATTGGCATTGGCTTCAACCATTAGATTAAAGTCTTCAACTAGATAAGGGATCTATTTTTTCAATGGTTTACCACCCGTAGTGATTCTTGTCCTCTTTTGATTCATTTATGTATTCCTTTCCATAATTACTGTTTTATTGTGAAACATTGTTTTAATTTTGTGTCATTAGTATCTATTATGTTTATTATTAATTTTTTGGTGAATATATATAAAATTATATCTTGAACTTTACTTTTATTAATTTACACTTCTTATAGATTAATATTTTTTATTTTTAAAAATATTTATTTAAGAACTTATTGAGGCATGTTCAGCATCAATTGAAACATCATTGACACATGAATTAGATTAAAAGATGTATATTTTGATATGAGTTACTTAAGAATTTTATGTTTGGAACATTTTATGATATTGAAATTTATTAGCCTATGAAGTTAGTTTATAAGTATAAGTTATGATAATTGAGTTATATTTCCCTTTCAATAACAATATTGATTTAAATTTTATTTATGCTCTATTATTAAAAATTAAAATTTGATTATTTATATAATTATTAAAAAATATGCACTAAAACATGTTGTGACAATTAAAAAATACATAAAAAAAAACATGATTGTTTGTGACACTGTAAAAATATCATACATGATACAATTTCTAATTAATTGTGACATTTAAAAACTTAATTTATGACATTTTTTAACAACTCAATATGCCACAAAGTATTTATTTGCTTCCGACATTTAAATTTTCTTCATCTTAATTGAATGACCAATGCATTTAATGACAAAAGTTTTTTAATAATGACGAATTTTCATCATCACACTTTTTGTTACAAAACATTATATATTTTAAGAAAATATATAGTGACGTTCACCATTTTTTATAACGTTATCCTCTTAAAATAGGTGACCAACATTTTTCTCATTTATTATTTGTATAACAAAGCAATGCCATCAATGATGAAGCTTTTACCTTAATTTTTAGTGATGATTCATAACATTTTATGACAGATTTCCACAATGTTTTGTGATAAAAAGATATCATTGTGTGACGAACACGTAAATCATCACATCCTTTGCTAATGGAGAAAAAGAGATGAAAAGATGATAATAGGAAAAAAAAAATTGACAAAATGTTTTAATAACAAAAATATATAATTTTATTGCAATATTGCATATGTCAATAAATGACAAATTTATTGTAGGGGTAGTTTGATCTGCAGACCATTATTCAGACAAGTCACACATACAAATATATAGAAACGGAAATTAAAACAGACAACGACTCTTTCCCATAACAAATAGGTCAACTATAAGGCTAACAATTGAAGAGTATTCAAACTTTTGCAATTTTTGTGGTCGTATCTCCTCAAGAATCTGAAACAGGCTTTCGTGCCAAGTAGAAATACATTGGTGTGAAAATTTCCATTCTGCACATCAAATATCTCGGGGATAAGACATACAAATTCTTACCAAGTAATTGTCCTCAGCTTTAAGTTTCAAAATAGAACTAAATCTAGATAATATGTATAATTTGCATCCAACATGGTGGCATTTATTGATTCTCCATATTTTATAAGACCTTGAGTTAACAGTCATTTAATTTTACGCATGCTACTTGAAATCAAGAATCTTTGAAAAACACATAAGAAGTCTGAAAAAACATACACACCTTCCGCCTGCCGCAAGGCCTTCAGTGCCCTTCTCTACCACAGATGAGACTCTCGTACTTCCTGGTGGCGCAAGATGCACAAACTCCAATGCCTTGAGCTACAACTCAAATTGTCGAACTTAATAAAATAATAGCAAGGAATAACCAGTAAAAACAATTCTACTTATATATGTATATATTTACCAATGTTTTGGCGATGAAACGTCCTACTGAAGTTAAATGAATGTTGGTGAAGGAGAAACGGCTAGTATCAATAGGCAGATACCAAGGAACAGGGGATTCTACTGCAAGATCCCTTTCTGATATAACCTTTGAAGAAAAAAGGAGGTTGATTGTTATTTCCGCAAACTTAGAATAGATTATCTACATATCATGCCCAACTTTACCTCAAAACCAGCAAGTTTCAAAGCCTCAAGGCATTGATTTGTTGTTCTTATGTTAGGGAACCCATTACCAAGCTCAATTTCAGATTTTACACTCTGATGAGTTGGGTTATTAGGATCAAAATTATCAGTCATGCAACATTCATAGGCAGCGAAACAATGCCCCGACTTTAGGACTCTGTAAACCTCCTTGAAGCATGCAACCTATGCCGATCGAGAACATAAATCATCAAACATTTCAGTAAATTCACTGTAAATAGAAATTTTGACATGAAATATAACAACATGTACCGCATCGGGTGAATAGCTTGTTGCTTCGATAGCATATATTGCATCAAAAGTATTGTTTGCAAATGGCATCTTCATAAAATCGGCCTGAATCGAGGCAAAATAAAGAGAATTTAGGGTTGAAATTAATTTCAAAATATGACAAGATAAATGAATAACAAAGATGAGTAACCAAAATTTATGTACCTTAACATAATTACAAGAATGACACAATCCGGATAAACGATTCAATTCCTGTTGAATTATACATACTTGTTAATGTAAATATATCTAAGAGAAGTTCAAATTTTATAAATGGAATGGGAATTTGGATATGATCAAATCAATTTAACCCTACAATGACAGAAAAACATTTATAACTGAAGATTGAGAGTAATTAACAGAAGAAACTCACAATTCCTCTTTGGATTTGGTATTCACTGTTGTTCAGGCCAGTAATGGATGCTGAGCTGAAATCAAATATATTACAGTTGTTAAAAACCACTTATGACTTTTAAACATCAAATTTTAGTTGTCTGTACATTAAAAAATGTTAAATGTGATTCATGTTTTCAATTTTTTAGAAAAGAAAAACTATTAAAAAAGAACAAAAAGACCTTTCTCCAAGCAGGTCAAATTAAATAAATTATTAAATAATATAAGAACAAAAATTATTTCATCCAAATAATAAATAGTGATTAAAACAAGTAGTATGAAAAAAACAGAAAATAAAAAATTGTTTTGCCAAATATTCCAAAAGTAAAAAATTAATTTGACCAAAAACAAATTTTAGGGAAATGTTCAATGCGCGATATAAATATACTCCTCGAAGAAAAAAAAAAGTGGCATTTAGTTGGATGTAATTTAAATGTAGTAGATTTCTAATTACAGTATAATTGGAAGTACCTGATTTCTAAAATTTAGTGAAGCCAAATCTAGTGCGTAGTTGGATGTATATGAAAATACTTTATTATAACATTTAATGTTATTTTAATGATTTTAAGTACAAAGTAATTAGTTTAACTATTAAATTTAAATGTATTAGTATATTTATTAAAATTGTACTATATTTTAAAATTTTGAATTTAATTATTAACTCCACAAAACAAAACATTTCTAACATTTTCATCCATTTTTAACAAGTTATTTAATAGTTTTCATTATTGTACATATCAGTTTAACCTTTTATTTTATTATTAAATTAATTATTAAACTTATTATTAGAATTTAAAATTTTTTCATTATCCAGGAATGTTTGATAATTTTTTTTTCTTATCTGGTTACATTAAATTGGTGGTAAAACCAAATCCCTTATTAGATATAATCTGAGTTACATGAGTTTTTGAAATCTAATGAACTAAACACTGGATTTTCAAAAACCAAGTAACTCAAGTTACATGTAACTCCAAAATCTTCCAAACAAATAATGGCTATCTCATATTCTTGAACACCACTAATTACCTAAATCTGCCAATTTCTCGCAGTGGTCCTCCAATTCCGCATCCCACGTCCAAAACCTATATTGATAAATCAAACATATATAAATAGCATCAAATTTTCATCAGTAAATGTGCCTTGAAAGTGTTTGATAAGCAAAATTGGCAATAAAAGAAAATGTTAACTTGTATGAACTGAATACCTTCATTCCTGTTTTCAACCCCAATTGCAGTGCAAGATAGTGTTCATGTCGCTTCATGCTCTCACGTAAGGACTCTCCTTTCCATCTTCATCATCAAAATTTTATAGACCAATTAATGCATCACAATCACCAAATGTTTTTCATAATACAAACAGTAAATTATATTATATATTTGTATATATATATTGTTTTATTTACATACGTACCTGTGAGCAAAATGAAATGACTCTCCCCAACCATATTCTTGGATGCTGGTAGCAAGGTCATAGAATTTATTCACCTGAATTATTTACACATAAGTAACAGATAATATCAATTGAGCTTCCAAAAAGTGAGATGAAATTGGACTCCCAAGCTAAACATCTGCCAAAATTAATTCTGGAAAATACATTTTACCATGAATAAGAAGCATCCACACAAACTAAAAATATAACCCACATATAATAGAAGAATTGTTATTCCACTCTCATCCCAAGTCAAAGACCGAGGGTTGCAATGTATGGCTTCTCCTTGTTTCTCAAACAAAATAAAAAATAAAAATTCAAATTGAACACTATTGATGTTTTATTAGATCAAAGAATTAGTAAAGTAAATATTGTTTACCCAATTAGCCAACTTTCAAACTTAATAATCCTCATTGTTACTTGAGAACTCCAACTTTATCAATGACTCGAATTTGAAGAAGATAATTTTTAAAAAAAAAAAAGTTTTGAGCAAATTAAATATCAATTAGCATTAAATTTGAAGTTTTAGGTTTCAATATGTTGTAGTTCCCATATTTTCAAAGAAATAAACAAATAAATTTATTACAAGCAAACCAAGCATATATTATCTTACCTTAATTCAACAACAAACAAAAAATTAAATTAAATTAAATAAACAAACTCACGTATTCATATCTATAATTACTGACTTAGTTGATATGGAACTATATTTTAGTTACTCTTCATAAACCATTGGTCATACCAAATCAGCGTAGTTGGCCTTTCTTGTATCTTCATCTCCTCCAAAATTGGCGTGATATTTTTCATACCTATGTCAAGAAAAGCAAGTTACATTTTATTTTTTTAATTTTCCAATATTATAGAAATATTAGATAAAGCGTTGATAATCCCCTCGAAAAATAAAATTCAATAATATATGTTAGAAGAACTTAAATTTCCAAATGAAAAATAATAGATTCTAGTCATCTAAAATTACATTGATAAGATTAGATATTTTAATATATTTCGATAATTTGTGATGACAATTGCTAAGTACGAAAATATAAGAAAGGCGACCACTAAAAAATTACAGCACTAGAATAGCATCACTGAATTGTTATGAAGCAAAAAAAAATTAACATAAAAGATCATCCTGAGTCAATGGCTTCTTGACTTATTGAAACAAATTTCTTATGTATGGTGCTTATTGGTAGAGAATCTGAGTTATAAATTCAAACTCCACACAGGTTGAGGTCAAAAATGTATTGAGATCTTTAACCCCACACATGTGAATTATCAGTTATTAAAAATAATAACAAATATTACATATATCGGAGCAAGATAAATTCAATCATGGGAAAGTCATAAATTCTTCAAGAACTTAATATAAATATGATCACCTCATTACTGTGTTAAATCCAAAGTAGTCAAGACATTCCTCTATGAACCATGTTAGAATCTACCATATGATCAAAAAAAAAAAAAAAAAAAGGTGACAAACGCCACCCTGCAAAGGGATTGTCAAAGGAGAGACGGGTATGGTAATGCATTAGTTATAGTGATTAATTGACGCTTAGAGATTTATGAACTCTTTCAGGCGTCATATGAGGCTATTAGAGACCTACCGCATGCACATCAAAACGATTTTACAAAAATCAAAATAAAAAAAAAAATCCCCATGTCATGCAACTTTGTAGCGGAGAAAAACAAAATTTTTTTACAAAGAACCTAATAAACAGTAAATAAATGTACAATATAACTATAATATTTTGACATTATTTATGTAGTACTACAATGACCATTAATTATTCGAGTAACAATCCGCTCCGCTATAGAAGAGTTATGATCACCTCATTAAAGCATGGATCATTTAAAAAAATAATTACAAAACAACAATAAAGAGATAGTATGCCCAAATATTACTGTTGCACCGCAGATTCAACTTCCTGCTTCTCGAGCTTCCCACCCAAGCGACTAACAAGATCCAAAGCCGCAGATTTCGACGACATCTTCTCCCAATCCCTAAAATAAAAATAATAAATAAATCACTGTTTAAACAGCCTGAAAACAACATAAAAAATCTCACTTTTTTCCTCCCATTTGACTAAATGCACAATAGAATACCCACAAAAACACAACAAAACACCAACTCAAAAAAAAAAAAAAAAAAAAAAGAAATTATGCCTTTAAAGGCAACCGATATAAAATACAAGTAAGTCGATATTTTACAAACATCCAACATTATCTACCGGACACTAAAATGATTAACAAAACCCAGTGGATAACAAAAAAAAATCCAAAAAAAAAAACATTATTTGTATATTAATTTTATAATAAAATCATTAAAGAATAAGAAAACCAAATTAACATCACCACATAAAAAGTTAAAAGTCACAAATACCCTTCCACAAGCTAGCTGGTTACTCTATTCTCCTTCCAACAACACAAAGGTTAAGGATACTATAGTTTATCCAAATATCTTAAAAAAAAATAAAATAAAATCTAAATTCTCACAACACACAGCTACATCAAAGACATGAAATCAAAAGAAAGCTTACAACTGTACTAAATTACCTCAGAAAAAAACAGCACAACAACAGCAAAGACAAAATCAAAAGAAAGCCTACAACTGCACTAAATTACCTTAAAGAAAACTAGACCTAAAAGATGAGCGGGAAGTGGAGTTTATGGTTTCGAATGAAAATGGAGCTGGTTTTCTTGGTCTATTTATAGGGAGGGAAAGTGCAGGCAAGGGTATTTTGGGAATAAAGAAGTTTGAACGGGAGGAGAGAACGAAATAGTGATGCTATGCACTCAAAACCTCTGACTGAAAGGAATTGGCTGATCGACGACCTAGAAGTTTGGGTCCATAAGAACCTCGGACTGAAAGCAATTGGCAAATCGATGATTGAGAAGATGCCACGTGGTTATTAGTGAACAGTTGGTTGGGCCCCATAGGACACGTCAGCAACAGGGGGGGGTGGACCTTGGGATGACCAGTAGTCAGCTTTATAATCATGGACTACTATACTTGTAAATAGTGTAAAGTGATATAAATATCAGCAATTTAATCAACAATCACACAGTAGTAAAAATAAATCAATCTTGGCCGTCCAACTTCATTTGAACCCTCTATGGATGAAAAAAATTTTAAAATCTACCGCCCTACCCAACCACCCATTTTCACAGCCACCTCCCATCAAGACCTCGTCTAACGCCTAGGATGATGAGCAAGGTGTTAAGCAAGATAATGGTGAAAAAAAGAGCGTTTTAATCTAAGTCTGAACCAATAACAAATATCACAATACCATGAAAACCCCTATAAAACATGAGAAAATCTCTTGCAAACTATTCCATTTACACGAGGAAATCTCTTCAAGAGATAGTATTATGTTGTATCACTTAGTGTCGAATAATGAGTTCGTTTATTTTTCAAAAAACAAAATGGTCTCTACCCTACATGGCAACTTAACAAAATCTCAAACACTATTACATGCTATATATGGAATCAATCTCATACTCTATGACTTTATATAACAACTTAGATTTATTATAGTTAATGTTTGTGAAAACATTTCAATGTTATAGTTGCCTCAAAATTGTAGATACAAAACATAATCACTAGATAACACTTATTGATCTATTTGATCTGTTTAAAATTGCATCACTATAACATTGAGGAGATCATTGTTGCCTAACAATTTCCTCAAATACTCTTTAAACTTGATAATAGCGTACATGGGAGTTATTTCCAACTATGATCACGTCATCAACGTAGACTAGCACAGTCAGGCATAGATCAGCTTCATGATACATAAACATGGAATATTCAGAGAGTAAGATTGAACAGATCCAAACTTCTTTAATGCACACCTTAATTTGTTGAATCTTATGTGGAAAATCCTGGAGGTAATTGCCAAGATTGCTCTCATTGTCACCATCTTAGTAATTGGGGTAAAGATTTCAATATAATCAGGACCCTCCACTTATCTATTCCCAAAAATTGCTAACCGTGAGACTTGGTCATTAGAGACCTTTCCACTTGGAAAAAAAGGCCACTGGGTGCAAATTGGCATATAAGGTCAAGTATAGCTCAAATGGACAAAAGTAAATTAAGAAAAATAGAGGAGTTATTTAGAAAATCATACTCTACTTTACCAAAGTCAAGGTCCGAGTTATTTAGAAAATCATACTCTACTTTACCAAAGTCAAGGTCCGAGTTATTTAGAAAATCATACTCTACTTTACCAAAGTCAAGGTCCTTTCTCACCAAATTAACGTGCTGTGAAAGTTCACTTCCTGGGATAAATAATAGAAGGCATTATGCCATCAATATCTAAACTCAATGAAAGGGAGTTAGTTAAGAGATTGTTTGTGAGAAATTCTTACAAGAAGCGATGTTGGTGGACTAATAAAAAATGTGATTGATTAATTTACTTATATATGATGACTTTTTTTCTTTTTTTTTTTTTGGTACCTACGGACTTTTCCAAGCCAACACAGTCGGTAAATTCTTTTACTTTTACTGATTCTGATGACAATCGGTAAACTTTTTCATTGATGACTGAAGACTGAAGACTGAAGACTGAAGCCTGAAGAGGGACGTGCATGGAACGTTATGAATGGGTTGATGTTGAATTGATGGACAACCTTACACTTTTATTTCCTAATGTTGGACTGGGAGGCAGAGAGAAAATGGTTCACTTTAGAGTTAGATAATTAATTAGCACTATATTTAATTGAAATAGAAACAGTTTTCTTTTTTTTTAAAAAAAAGCAATTAAGAATTAAATGTTATTAATTAGTATAAATGCTAAAAAATAATTAATATTGCCAATTTCAAAGTATCATATCTACAATGTTTATGCTCATAAATGATATGATACTGTTCATAATTAAGCATGCTCAAACCAACAAAAAATAATATACATAAGAAATCATTAAACTAATGGGAAGTTTGTAAACTAATAAGAACCAATATCTATCCCATTTTCTTCTATTGGGGCTAAATATCAATTAGAATTAATTTATTATTTAAATAATAATCTCACCGAACACTATAGCTATTTAAATATGTTTAATTTTAAATTCTCATGAAAATAATTTAAATCCGAGTTAGATTTAAATGCAATGAAAAAATATTAAAGCATGAATAAAAATTAATGCCAAATTAACAATGACAATGACAAGTAACTAAAACGATGATTATACATGTTCATGTGCAAAACCACATAGTGTAGAATGGGGCAATTGCCCCGTATCTCTCTACTTAAATACATATATATACATATGTATATTTTAATATGTAAATGGACCTTAGCAGTAAAAATTGAATAAACCATTTTTAAATAACATTGTCTTTGGTGATATTACTAAAAAAATATTTGAGTATGCTTGAACTTGTTGTGAAAGTAACTTAGCTTTCATGTGCTTTATCTCCATACAACTTACTAAAGGAACATCTCTTATTTTTCTTTTCTTTTTTTTTGAATTTTATTTAACAATTGATATCTTTAAGCAAAAAGGTGTAAACAAAAACAAGAGGATTTTTTTTTTAGTAAACATTAATTCTTCGATTGTCTTATATTTTCCTCTCAAAGATCACATTTGGAGAGTCCTATAAAAAACGATTAATACTAAATTCTAAAAGCATCATTATTATTTATAATTTAGAGATTTATATCTATTACTCAATAAGTTTATAGTTCTAGCTCTAATTTTAATAGCAGCCATATAGCATTAGTGAAGAATGTGAACACTCGACTATGCAATAAAATTATTAATCAATTATTAGTTGATTACTTGATAATATATATTGAGAATGATATCTTTGGTTGTGTGGATAATGAAACAACCATTCTTTACCTTCAAAATATATAACTCATAGAAGTCAATGATGTAGGAATTTGCTTAGTTAATTTTTTAATTATTTGTTTATATAAAATATTTTTCTAGAAAACTAGACATACTATTTAACTTGTGTTATATTATATAATTTTGAATACATTTGAACTTAAGTTCACTAAATTTTATTTAGCCATTTATTTATGGCTCCACGGCCACTGCACATGCATGTTGTCCACTTATGGTTCCATCTTGATAAGAATGGTTGCAATTAACCATGCTTTGCGTGGATTCCATAACCCCTTTGCTTACTTATCCTACTAAAACGACCACAAACGATAAAAATGACGTTAGGAAAAAATGATAGCATAAATTTTAAGCACAATAACAAATATATACAATAATGTATGCATTTAATATAAATATATACAAATTATAACAAGTGCTATTTATGATATTTCATAGATTTGATAATATGGTTACGAAAGTAGTATTTTAAATTAATAACAAATAAGTTTATATAATAAGAGTCCAAATATTGCATAAATAAGAAAGAAAATTGTAATTGCTTTATTCTTATTATCTTCTCCATTTTGTATTATTTCTCCTTATGTATGCATCCTTGCATGTAGAGGTATATATGAATGAAAACCCTCATAAATGGAAAGAAATTTAAAAAAAAATAAAAGTAAAAGAGATAAGTGAGGTTTATCCAAAATAAGTTCAGGTGGCAGTTTGTGGGCCTCGCCCTTTTCATGCATCATGGTAACTTCATGAATTTGGCACTAGAAATAAACTGGAAAGAAGAAACTCATAGCACTTATCATGATCAATTATTGACATCAAAAAACATTAAGGAAATTATATACTAATTAACAAGTTAATTATTTTAAGTTACCACCATATGAAAAAACTTTGAAAATGATTAAAAAACCTTGGAACATGGTTTTACAATACTCTCAATAATACTAGAAAACCTTATCATCTTTTCTAATCAAACTAGTTTGAACATGAGTTTGAAAAATGCATGTGCATTTGCTTTCAAATAATGAAAATCTCCAGTACCTTCATCATACACAGAATTCACTGAGACGGGGACACATCATTTTAATTATGATGGCTAAACTAAATTAGAACATAATAGTCTTCATCTAATAAAAACTTGACCACGTTTTCTGGTCTCAATGGACATATATTTCAATTAATATGGCTAATCTAAATTACAAGATAACAGTCTTCATCTAATATATAAATATTGACATGTATTTTATTAAAATTCGTAGCTCGAATTCTATCTCTAATGGAACTAGAGATATCGTAAGATTAAAATTAATTTTGAATCATAGTTATCAACCATTAGTTTAGATATGATTCATTAGTTTGAATCTTTTTAAAATTTGATGATCTATGATAATATGTATATAGAGTAACATAGGGCGCCAACGCCGCCAAGTTATAATATTAACACTAAGATGAGTCTTGGGTAGCAATGTAGTAATATATGGTGTTTCTTGTTGGGATAGTGTTTATTGTCTAGTATTGTTTGTTTTTAACCCAAACATTTTCCTTCCATATTTCCTCGATGTGTTCAAGTCACCATTCATTAAAAATTTCATACTGCAAGTCCAAAATACGCCGGGGCCTAATGTGTTGCATGTAAAATAAGACATCAAAGTAAAATTAATAATATTACATATTCTTGGACCAAGTAAAACTTTAGCAGTTATTTTACTTGTAGAATTTTCAACACAATGTCTCTAGTTTGCCAAACTTATTTTTTTAGTCTCTCTAGTTTAAAATATAATTTAATTTCTTTACTATTTTAATTAAGCTATGTCATTATTCCCTCTAAATATTAAAACCTAAATCCTATATTACTTTAAGAAGATACTAACATGACTTAATTAAAATAATAAAAGGATAAACAAATTATAATTTAAAGTAGAAAGATTAAAAAAATGTTTTAAAAAATAGAAAAATATTTAGCGAATTATACCTTACTTTTTAAAAAAATTATTGTCCTTCCCTACCTCATGTGCTTTGAAAGGTCAATTCTTGGGATAAATAGTAGAACATATTATGTGACCAATATCTAAACACATTGAAAGAAAGTTAAGAGATTGCTTATGAGAACTTCTTACAAGTAGCAATGTTGGACTAATCGCAAATATGATTGATCATGATTGATTGCATTGCTTAATTGTGATTTTGTTTTGCCTTTTCTCTTGGCACCTATGGAATTTTCCAAGCGAACACAAATGGTAAATTTCTTTTTTACTTTAACTTTGACTATGAGTTGCGTGCATGGAATGCAATTGAATTGGTCCTTGATGTTGAATTGATGGACGACGTTGTACGTTTATTTCCTAATGCTGGACTCGGAAGTGGAAAGAAAACAGTTTTCACTCAAGAATTAAATAATTAGCACAACATTTAGTTGAAATAGAAATATTTATTAAAAAACTTATAACAATTAAATAGATTTAAACGTTATTAATTAGTACATATCCTACCTGCAATGCTTATGCTCATAAATAATAAGGTATTGTTAATAAACACGCCCAATGCCCAAACAAACAAGAATAATATAGAAATCATTAAACTAATTGGAATTTGTAAATATAATTTATTAGCTTAGTCTTTGGGTCATGTATTTCTGGATCATGAAAGCAAAGGACAAGCCATTAAATAGTATATATATATATATATATATATATATATATATATATATATATATATAGATAGAGAGAGAGAGAGAGAGAGAGAGAGAGAGAGAGAGAGAGAGAGAGAGATTCATAAACCTATTTTTCTATTATAGCTAGAAATCATTAAACTAATTGGAAGCTTTTAAATATAATTCATTAGCTTATAGTCTTTGGACGATTTTTTTGTGGAGCATGAAAGAACAAGTCATTAAATAGCTTTCATGCATTGCAAACAATAAATAAACATTTTATACATTTCATGTTGGTTTATAAAGCTTCATCTGGACTACAATACATGCATGTTCAATATATAATATAATAAAAAAAGGATTCGAAACAAACAAGATATAACTAAATTCATTCAAATTAGACTTCATCTTCAATTTTATTAAAAGAACCAAACATATCTGTCATGTTCTTTATTTAAAACAAAATACACACTTGGCTTTCATGTTCAATTTATTCAACTTATCTTTCATATTCAATTTTACTTTAAAAAAACCAAATCCAAACCAATAATGTTCAATTTATTCAACTTGGGTTCTTTCTTCTTCCTTTCTTCAATATTTTAACAAATTGTAACAAAATTAAACTATTAGTCGTGTACTCACATTGGTAAAAATAAATAGAACAAACTATGTCTTACAATCGACATGCATTAAATGAATTTAATCAAGATATATAACTAAAAAATGTCCTCAATAGGTTGTTCTTCTATATGCTCAGTTCCATCTCTTGTGTGACCTCCATTCCATCAGCTTCATCTGGAACCCAATTTATGGCATCATGCCAGTCATCAACTTGTATTTCTCCACACCCTTACCCTCTATAAAAGGATGATTCAACACTCATATCATATATATATCCTTAAGGTTTGCATGCTTGACAATAAGCCAATCCTTATTCCTTTCATCTCTAACATTAAAAGATTTTAGAACGAGAAAAGGATTATCAACCAAATTATTTTCATTAGAACGAGATGCAAAAAATTCACAAGAGTGAAACCAAACTAATCCTTCTTGCAACCTCTATTTAAATCGATCCAATCACATTTAAATAAGACAATCTTAAATCTACCACTATCATTTAATTCAAGGATATATATATATCAGTTAAAGCCAGATAATAGCTGACTTCTCGTTATCATTTAAAGGCATACTCCTAATAATTCAAGGATATATGTCAGTTAAATCTACCACTAACATCAAAATAAATCCTTATTATTAACAATAAAAATGTATAGTACAAATGAAATACCCTAATGTAAGTATTCTCGTTAGCATTTAAAGGCAGACTCCTAATAATCTCTCACTTGCACTCAATGTCAACCACCACAGTATTTAACACCCATCTTCCCAAAATGTTGATCTAACACGACTGGTATCGCTTCTTCTAACAATCTTTCGAATGATATGAGACTGCCACTCTGTGTGTTTTTATTTATTGCGAAACCTTGGCTCCTTACCTTATGTTATGGGTTCATTATTGTCACAATAATATGGAAATAGATACTTCACACTTAAACCCTCCCGAAGTTCTAGTAAGAACTTCCTCATCCAAACAACCTCCTTAGTAACCTTTGAAGTAGCTACATATTCAACCTAAGTGGTGAAATCTATGGCGGTACTCTTCTTAGAACTCTTTCAACTCACCACTTCACCATTGAGAGTGAATATAAATCCTAAAGTAGACTCTTAGTCATCAACATTAGACTAAAAATCTAAATCTATTTAACCATCCACTCTTAACTCTCTATTTTTCATAAACTAAAAGCAAATCTTTAGTCCTTATCAAGTACTTCCGAATACACTTCATAGCTATCCAATGTTTCTTTCCTAGTTCACCTTAAATCAACTAATGATGCTAACAACATATGTAATGTCCAATCTACTACATAACATGGCTTACATCACACTACTAACAGTAGAAGTATAGGTACACTATACTCATCTATTTTCTGCCCTCCCCATTCTGAGAACTCATGGACTTAGAGAGATGCACTTTTGCCTCATAAGTAGAAGCATTTTTTTAGAGTTCTCTATCTAAAATCACTTCAGATCACTGAGGTCATGCGTGCGTAAATTGTTAAAATAAGGATGTATCCTATTTACTACAGTGCACAGGTCACTCAAATAATAAAGTGTGCATGAAATGCGATATATTGATCCCACTTCAAGTGTGAATACTTGTAGTATCTAATTTTATTATCTATAGATTAATTGGGTTTTAATTTAAGAAAATATAAGTAAATCAATTAAGGGACTAAAAAGAAGAAAATACTAGAACAAGAGTTATGAGGGCAATCAAGATATGCATAGTGATAAGTGCTGATGTCATGCGTGCGTAAATTGTTAAAATAAGGATGTATCCTATTTACTACAGTGCACAGGTCAATCAAATTATAAAGTGTGCATGAAATGTGATATATTGATCCCACTTCAAGTTTGAATACTTGTAGTATCTAATTTATTATCTATAGATTAATTTGGTTTTAATTTAAGAAAATATAAGTAAATCAATTAAGGGACTAAAAAGAAGAAAATACTAGAACAAGAGTTATGAGGGCAATCAAGATATGGATAGTGATAAGTGCTCAATTATATATGTTTTACCCTTTGATTGGAAGCACTCAACTTGTTTTAAGATTTGAAGATCATGCTGAGGACAACGGTACCATACCGGGAGCCTGCCTCAAAGAGGCAACGAAGGAGAGTAGTTATCTGCACTCTCAAAGCACCTTGATCAATTCGAGTCATTTCAGATCTGGATGATTGCCACCCTTCAATAGATGGCAGCGCACCTAGGAGTAGCTCTATCACCACCACCCACCTCCAAATAGACACGAGACATTGGCACCAGTCTCACAGACTCAAATTCGATTAAGAGTCCAAATCCCTGAGTAGCGCCAACTAACATTATTGATTTTTCACTGTATTTTCTTTTTATTTGGACTTCTATTTGTATTCATTTTGCAAAGGGAGTCCCCTGCTAAACTTGACTATTATATTTTTGTTTCTTTACTTTTATTGCACTTGATATTTTTGTATTTGGATATAATTCTTGTAACTGAAACCCCCATGTCTACAGTAACAACACTGCTCTCCATGTGAGGAAAGTTTAAACTTTTTCTTTTGCAATTAGTATGATCATTTTTCTTATCTTTTATGCATGAATGATGTACAATGGGGATGATGTACAATTCAAGTGCAGGTTATTTTTGTATGTGGTTCTTGTTTATGATGAGTGTAGACCAATGATGATCCATGATACTAAGATGGGGAGTCTTTAGTGTAGGAGGACACTATTATGGGTGTATATTTTTTAACTCACCTTGGAATTTCACTTTCACTTGGAAACACACTTATTTTGAGCACAAACCTTGACCGTATGAACCATACCCACTTACTAAAGATCCTAGCACTAGTTTGTCCCTCTTTATTAAAAAATCGAAATAAAACTAGGAAGTCAGATTTTTTATGAATGCCATACTGAGAAATGTGAATAGAAAAATAGTAGAAAGAGTCGTCACCTTTGAAAAGTGAAAGCCTCTTTTGAGTGGTTTGATTTTGAGTATTACAATTGTGCATTTCACTACCTACCCGAGAAATGACAACGTCAAGGGTGTCTAAATCATCTACTCACTAAATCGAGTTTAGAATTAAGTTTAGTTAGTTGAATAAGGTACATACTGGTGTGATCGGACTTGAGTGATATGGGGTACATTTGCAGGGGTTAACACACACACACACACACACACATGGGGAGTATGTGTATGAAGTGAAGCTTGACTTTTCTGAAGCTTATATGTCACTCAACACTTTGTTTCTCCTGTGTATAAGGGAATACTGCTTATTTTGTGATTAGAGGTTGTGCACTCATCTGTATTTTTCCTATTGTATATTTCTTTGCTCCAACACAAGTAAAGGTTAAAAGTGTGGTGGCATTTGATAAGTGCATGAAAAATATATTTTTCCTATTACAAATGGATGTAGTGAATCTAATTTTTTTTTATGATGCCCTCTCTATTTTTGTGTTACACAGGGTATTTTGAGCTAAATCTATAAGGCAACAGGCTTTAGACAAAAGTAAGTGAAACTA
This sequence comes from Dioscorea dumetorum, assembly GCA_902712375.1. Classification (NCBI taxonomy): domain Eukaryota; kingdom Viridiplantae; phylum Streptophyta; class Magnoliopsida; order Dioscoreales; family Dioscoreaceae; genus Dioscorea; species Dioscorea dumetorum. The sequence continues at coordinate 50,771 of CACTHL010000886.1, read as the reverse complement.
ATGCATTTTGAGCAAAATGAGCATAAAAGAACAATTCCAAAGAAGGGCATGGAATCAGCTTAGGGCATGCAACCCTGGATAGAAGATTTTGAAAAGCATAGCCGTCAGCACAGGCCTAGTGCCCAAAGCACGCCCATACTCCATAAGCACGGGCATGCTTGTAGCCGTGTAAATATCTGGATGCCAATTCACTGCTCAGAATCAAGTCATAAGCCCACAAAAAGGTGCATGGTCAACAGTATACCGAGAAGCACGTCCATGCATTGGCCCAATACTTGCAAATAAATCATGGAAGTTAGGTTTTGAGGAGAATCTTTAAACAAAATGACTAGGGGGCATCGAGGGTTTGAAGAGAGAATGCAATGCGACTCAATAGGAGCACATTGCCAGTGCACTTGTCGTCTTTGGAGCATCCCATTCAGCGAATCAATCTTCTTTAACCTTGAATGCATCACATCCAATCTGAGAAATCTAAGGAGGTTCATCATGATTTCATACTTGCCTTGAGATTTGATATGTGACTGTTTGTGCTTAAATATGAGAGGCTAAACCGCCATTTGCTTACTTGGATTATAACTTTCTTGATGGGTTGTAATTGATTTTCTTCTTTTAATATATTGGCTATTAGAGTATTCTTGTGAATTTCTTATGGTATTTCATGCTTGTAATTTACATCGTGCGAAAGGCTTAATTGCATGTCTAATTAGTATGGTAATGATTGAGAAATCCATCATGTTAGGGCGCACATAGAAATAGGTATTGAATGCATACTTAGACATAGGGTGTATGGTATTGATTTCTCTCGATTAGAGTAAAACCTAATAGTAGAATTCATAGTGCTTAAGAAAATCATAGGGTAATGATATATTACCATATGAGATTAAGACTGATTATTCAGTGGTTGGCCCATCACCACATAATCCTGTGGCAGTGCACTGCAAGTGCCCTGATTGTCAAGTAATAGAAAAGTGAGTATATAAGTTGTCGTATCTCATAGAGAATGGAAGTAATAGTAATAATTGCTTCTTCGTTATCTAGCCTCAAAAAAATTGTGCTATGGGAAATATGCAAGAAATCAAACTGAGAGTAAAATAAAAAACAAGGAAATAGAGAAAAGACTCAATCAATCATGAATAGGTACCCCTGCGATGCTCCTCAAGAACTTTTACCACAACCAAGATTTAAGTAATAATTCCTAATTGAGATGATTTGAGTCATGGGGCTTCTTAGACATATCACTTCTAGGCAACTAGTGACTAGTCCCACACAAGGCCTTAGCGATGGTTTCTCTCATCACTAAAGCCACCTAACGATGGTTCCTCAAGAACCTTTACTGTGGCCAAGATTTAAGAAATAATTCCTAATTGACATGATTTGAGTCATGGGTTTTCTGAGACATATCAATCCTTTTTTCAAGGCAATCGGTGACTAGTCCCACATAATGCCTTAGCGATGGTTTCTCTCATGACTAAGGCCACCTATGATTGGATCCCAAAGTCAACTAAGATAATTCCATAAACTAAACCAATCCCTTTCTCAAGGAAGTTGGTTCCTAATCCCATATAAACCATGGCGATGATCTTTTTCTCTTCTTATGATTGCATCACGCTCAATGAATATGGCAGTAGGATCAGTTGAGTTGGAGAGGAAAGGGTCAATTCTTTTACCTAAAAGCTCATCCTAAACTCTCTTCAACCTTTAGTGAATCTAATCCTAGTGAATCTCTCAACATGTCATTAAGATGATTAGGGCACACAATTGAGCTCTCGCTAATAAAGATCGCATGGACACTAAAACACAAGGTTAGAACTCAAACATCGAACTTACTATAAGAAAAATAACAAGTTAACTCTTATAAAGAATAAGTTATAGCGTTTACATGCTCAAGTACCAAAAATGTTTAAGCTCCATATGAGGGAGTGATAAGTGTTTAAATACACTGTATTCTAATGCATTATTTCATACACTTTCATGCGTTTTTTATAACAAAGATGCCGTTTACGTAGTTTTTGTGTAATTTCATTTCAGGACATTGGAGAAGCTTTGAAGAGCAAAATCAAGGGGAGAAGAAGGTTGCACTCAAGGAACTTATCAAGGAGTTCTACAGCGCAGATCCGGCGAGCTCTCATCACCATCTTCTAGTCAACATTTCAAGGAAGTTTGTCTATAAATTTTGTTATGCTTTCTATGTATTTTGAGATCTTTCTATTATTCATGTTGATCTAGACTCCCAAGGCCATTCGGTAAACCTTGGGAGAAGAACATGTCTGTATAGATGATCTTTATTGTAATAGATTGTTGGCATGTTTGTTTGGTTTCATTCTATTGTTATCATGTTCAACCTATAATGGATAGATTTTGTAGATTTTGACTCTTGAATAATTCTTGTATAGCGGGATGCTTGCTTACATTAGGTCATATAATGTTTGCAGAGGAATTCAGTGTACTGGTATACCTGAGGTTCTGGGCGCCAATAGCCTCCCGCAGGTATTAAGGATAGTTCTAGCTTGTAGAGAATTAGAACTTCCTTAGCCAAGACTCCTTGTACCCAAAGACATCATGGGGGTATCTTCTGGATGGAGGAACCTGTACTGGATTAGAGCTACACGACAGAGGTTTCGAGGTGGTCGACTTTTGAGTCTTGCGTACTAACTTTAGCCAACATCACACTTAAATTTCCAAATTCATCCTCACATGTTCTTCTACGTAACGGATCCTTGCCTGAGGCCTCTCGTTCTCATTGCCACTTGCTTTTTAGATCGCTTGCATAGTGTGCCTTAGTCCATTTTGTTTATAGTTCTTTTTTTTAGTTATTTTCTTATTTTGTTTTCAACTAGCATCCTATCTATTTGATTGATTAGATAGTGTCATCGAAGACGAAGTAATAGCAAATCTTGGACCCTAGGGAATACAATCCTCATGTACTTGCAAATCTAAGGCGGGGACTCATGTGCACACTTTCTAGTGTATCACATGCTCAACCATCAAGGAGTAATACAATATCACATAGTAATAAGAATAAAAACAATGAATATCCATATTGAAAACCCTTTCAATATCCATCATGACTGAATTAGAGAATTTCTTGAGTATCCAAGTAAAGACTCCGTCGCCAAGAGGTATACTACCTCGATTCTAATCTGGGTGACTCGCTTGATGGCCTTTACAATGGAGGAATTGATGAAAAGTTATGGTAGCCTCTCCTAGGTTGCAATGACAGCATCTCCAAACCCTAGCTTAACCTTCGCTTGAGATTTTCACAAAAAGATATTTGAAATAATATAACTGTTGTTTTTATAATGTGTAACTGGGGTTCCACATAAGCATATGCTAGATAGTGTGGTTGCCCATGTGGGCCACAAGCCCTGGCACATGCCATGTGGGAGGTGGTGTGGCTTTCTGTTTTATAAAAAATGTACAATGCTCCTCTGTGAAAAGTACACGGGTTGGTACATTGGCTAGTGACGCCCCTATGCCCTTTTGGCATTTGAAACTCACTCTGAAATACATAGAAGTTGGCACACATGGCCATATGATTTTCCCCAGCCCATGTGGTTTGGAGAAGCATTCCTAAAGTGCTCTACACCGCTAACTTTTACTTTCTTCTTGTATGTCCTTCACACAACCTAGCTGGACTAAAAAGTGAATTACACAAAACATGAGTGCACATAACTAATAAAACCCATGCTTAATCTCTATAAAAAGCTAAAGTAAAATATGCACAGACAAGCGCTAATCAAATCCCCCCTATCCCCACATTTATGCATTTACTTGTTCTCAAGCAAACTAGTCAATACAAACAAGAAATGAAATGAGGAGTGCTTGGCCTCCGGTTCACAAGAGAGCACAAGAGCAAGATTCTAAAATCTTGGAGGGTTCTCTTTAAGACCAAGTAAAACAAACCATCACTCTATAAAAAATAATCGATTAGAAAAATTAAAAAGAAATCCATATGATTTTGTGTGTGTGTGTGGGAATACTCTTAACAAGTAGCTCCTTTTTCCACTACTTGAAGTTCATATTACAAGAGACCTAATTTCTAACATAACTACCAATTATTTCAAATTTTAATGGGTAGTAGCTACACACGTTCCTTGATGTAGCCTTTTCCGTCAATGTCCACTCGAGGGTTTTTTTCACTGTTTAAGGGTGGCAACTCTTTCTACCATCTTTCTCCTGAGGTGGTTTTCACTCATCCCAAAAGACAATTCTTTCTCCCACTGGGGTATACATAGTATCTGACGTGATGAAAGTAGCTTTATACTATATGGGTGCTATCTCTTTCTACCTCTCTATGTTTGTTTTTTGCTAAAACAAATATATGTTGCTTTACAACTAAAATGTTAGTGTACCAGGGGCTAATAGGTTGAGCAAAGTGCATTGTGATTCAAAAGGACAAAATTTGAAAAAATTGATTCAAACTAAAGTTAAGGTGGCATTTAGTGTTCAAAGTACTCTTAGAACAAGAATTTCAACCATAGCAATAATGGGTTGTTTGGTTACCTGCAAGTAGCTGCAAGTAAATGTAATGTAAGTAGATTTACATGTAATTGGCCACAACATACCCAAAAAGCATGGGCTTGCTCTAGCCATAGTGTACATGTAAAGGAGGGTGAGACGAATGAGCACTCCGATGGTATCTCTAAGACCAGTTACAGTCCTACTGAGAAGAGTGTGAATATACCTATAGGCTGGGTGATGCAACATCATCGCCTTGAAGGTCCTAGGCTTGTAATGCAGTCTTCAGCACAAGGTATTATAGATGTGACTAGGGGTGAGATTGGTGGGATAATCAACAAGATACTTCTCGTGCTCCCTAGAGTGGACAAAGTCCCTATCATATAACCCCATAAACACTAAAAATTGGGTCAAACTCATACTATGTTACTAGCCAAAGACGTGAAGCTAGATGAGGTCCTCCTTGGTGAATTCTAAGGTGGTCCTATTGGAATCAGAAAGACGAGAGCACCTCGACTGTGAGCTTACAATAGGTGAGGGGTTCAGATGAAAAACAATTGCTTGCACCCCCCAGCAGACACAAGCTCTGGAACTTTGCTGTCGAACACAATGTCCTCGAGAACTTCCTAATCAATGACATGACTTTGCCGGAATTTCAAATGCCAAAGACTCTCATACTATGACTCTCATGCATGCTTGCTTCACTTGTGGGCTACACTAGTGGTACACTGTGCTTGTCCAAAAAAGAAAAACAAGTGAAACATCAAATTTGGAGAAAATAAGAGGTACATGGCAAAGCACACAGTTGTGTACATGGCCCTATGGCTTGCTGACTATTTTCACTAGTCACACTACCTGGCACACAACAATGTGTTAGGCGGTGTACAAACACATGCTTCCATCTTTGGTATGAACTGTCCTCGAAACAAGCAAAATTCGCCATAAAACTCCCTAAGCTAGCATGCACACATATTATACATTTGAACTACATACTTTAATCAAGGAAAACATGGAGAAATACAAGAGAAACTTATGGTTCAAACTAGAAAGGGGGTTAGGGCTTATTGAGGAGAATAAATCCAAGATTGTTGATGATGCTCTTAAGAATTGAATTAGAACCTTTTACATAGGAGAAAAAATGGTTGTGGGAGGTAAAGAGGTCCGTCCCTTGAAGAGAAGGCATTTGGAAATGAAGAGGCTCAAAGTAGCATTCAAAAGGGTTGTGTGATTCTTCATATATCAAGGCCACACATAGCCATGTACTAAGGTGTACATGAAAATGTGACACCCTTTAGTGAGACCCACCCGTCCACAAGGGCATGTGCTGGCCCTTATAGCCTTCTATTTATCTCAAAACTCCCCATACAAGCACACACACAAGCATGTACCTAGTCATGTGGTCTGGAGAGCTTCACATGGTCATCCACAGGGGTGTGTGATGGCCTCTAGAAAAATCTCCTAAAAGGCATAAGGACTACCATATAGGCGTGTTATTTCCCCTACGTATTTTTGGTTATGATTATGCTGATTTTCTATAAGACACAAGAGCACTCTCACTCCCATGTGACCAATCATGTGTTGTGTAGAAAAATTAAAAAATCACAACTCCACAGCCATAAATTCCACAAATCATGAAAAATGAACTCTTGATACACAAACAACTAAAAGCTAACACTATGGGCAATTTATGACATGAAAACTAGCAACGGACATAATCAAAGGGTAGAGTACCCAACATATGCATTTTGTTAAAACTAAACATGCAAGCACACTAAACTAAAGAAAAACTTAGATTGCCTCCTAAGAAACAGACGGTCAGTCGATGCCATTTACATTGAATGTTCCATTTTTAGGATGAGTGATCCCAATAGTCCGGCGAGAAGATACTTGTGTAACCGTAAATGGTCCTAACCATCTAGTTCAATTTATCGGAAACAAATGGAGGCATAAGTTGAAAAGGGGGAGTTGATCCTTTCCTTTATAATTTTGTTGTGCTTTTATGTGTCTCTCATATGACTGGGGCATCCATTCCTTGTAGATTCTCATATTCTCGTTTGCGTGCAACTGCCACTCATCTAGTTCATTCAATTGGAGATTTCTTTGTTCTCTCACTTGAACAATGTCAAAATTCATGGCTTTGATGGCCCATTATGCTTTATGCTCAAGTTCCACCTATAAATGGCATGCTTTCCTATACAAAAATCTATAAAGAATGGTCCCTAATGGTGTTTTATATGTAGTCTGGTATGCCCAAAGCGTGTCATCTTGCTATTTGCATCAATCTCATTTGTTGTGTTCCATATATTTTACCATAATCCTCTTTAACTCCCTATTAGTGATTTCCACTTGCCCACTTGTTTGAGGATGATATGGTTTTGCAACTTGATGGTTAACACCATAGCATTTCAGAATTTTTTTCATGCTAGATGCTGCAAAAATGAGTCCCTCTGTCACAACTAATGATTCTAGGAGTTCCAAAGTATGTGAAGAGCCACTTAAGAAATTTGACCATAGTTCTAGCATCATTAGTGGGTAAAGTTTGAGCTTTTACCCACTTGGACACGTAATCCCCCACATATCAAAGACCTCGTCGAGCTATATTGGGTTTGAGGCATGTCATCACCTACAGAAGGTTTTCTAGCCCTCTGACATTTATCACAGCTTTGCACATGATTATGAGCATCATGAAATATCGTAGGCCAATAGAAACCTAAAGCCAAAACATTTTCTGATCTCTTGTTTGATGCATACTGACCTCCTGTAGGTCCTGAATGATAATGTTCCATAATTTTCTAACCTTCTTCTTGTGGCATACATCCTCACACTGCTTGGTTTACAAAATCTTTAAAAAATACTGATCCTCCCAAAAAATAATCCTTCAGCTGGCAAATAATTTTTGTTTACTAAAATGTGAGCCCCTTTGGAAGTACCTTTCCTCAAAGATAATTAGAGAAATCAACAAACAATGTCATACCCAACAGTATTAAGCCTTGAACCCCATATGAGTGTTATTTGGAGAAAGAGTTTGATCTCTTTGTTCCTCAACTCCCCCAAATCTGTGCCTTGTAGTAGAGATAAATGATCTGCATGCACAGTTTCAGTACCCTGCTTATATTCATGATTTCCACATCAATTTCCTGTAGCAACAATACCTACTTGATGAACCTCGGTTTTACATGAGTCTTATTCATGAGATACCACAATACTGAATGATCGCTGATAAAGGCTCATTAAGTCGCAGGCAAGTGTACGTGCCCTATCGCGTAATACAATGCTTAAAAAGCAAAGTTCATATCCATAGGGACTAGAAGTTACTAGTAGTAACTCAATTCTCGCTATCTAACTTAAAACACAACTTAAAGGTGTGAAAAATGACTAAATCGACTGCTAGAAAGGTTAAAGAACTATGAACTAAGAGTAGAGAAATTAGAATGAGAAGAATGTGTCTGGAGAGATTTCACTTTATAAGAGTTTAAGAATTAAATCAATCACAATGTCAAATAAAATACCAAAGCTTTGTTGGACAGAAGGAAATCAAAAGTATACTAGGTACTTTCTCAAGTTGCCATAATACCTAATCCTATGCTTGGTAAGATTGAATCTCTTCCTTTCCTACTTCCATAAGATTGCATAGAGTTCTAGGAAATCCCTAAGAATTAGATCTCTTTCTACACAATCTTACACCGGAGGCTATCAAGGGTCCTATCTCTAGTGCACACTCTTAAATCTTTTAATCTATGTGTGATCTCACACAATTTTATCTCTCGATCTCAATCACACAATCACCATAGAAAAAGTCACTCTCGTGCACTAATTCAATAATTCTGAAACATAGATTAATCCAACTAAGTAAAGAAAATTCTATTCTAAAAGCAATCACAAAATAAAAGTATCCCAAGATACATCATTCCAAACACCGAAAGAAGTTTGCCCCTCCATAGGGTTCTTGTTCATCAAATAGGACTATAAAATAAAATCTAAAACCCTAATCATGGAACAAAGAAACACCCTCTCAATGTCTTCTCAATAGGAGTGGATGCAAGCCGATATCATTACCTCAGATCGTCACTTAGGTGGCTCCTTCAAACTCCTCCCCCTTTTCTAGATTCGCCTCCAGACCCTAGCTATCACACTCTGTTCTTTTCCAAAAAATCTAGCCTCCTAAATTAACTTTTTGGCCTCCTATTTATAACCTTTGGACTTCACACAGTACACCAGCAAGGACAAGGGTGTGTACATTGCTAATATAGTCATCATGATTTCTCAAAATCTGGGTTCCTGGGGTACACAACCATGTATCTATAGCCATGTATCTCTTTTGTTAATCGTGTATATCTCCGCTTGGCCCCTCTTAAGATGTTGAGTTACCGGTTGTGTGCTCTTGTGCAGCCCATGTTCCACACGGGATCTCATTCCTTGAAACCCTAGATGTACACGGGCTTGTATATCTTTTACATGGCAGTGTTTGTCTCGGTACAGAGTGTTTCGTGAGTGCTTGGTCATGCGCATGGCAACTCGCGTGCTCTCTTGGTAACCTCGCTCACTAGTGCTCATACTTTACACGGACAAGTACATGGACATGTACTTTGCCCATGAAGAACCAGTTGTTGCTCTTGGCTCAGTTTTGCCCCTAAATTCATTCTTTTGGCTTTTAGTATCCTTTTTCTCTCCTAAAAGCATAAGTAGAAGACTAGGTACAGAATTATCGAAAATCAACTTGAAGACAAGCATAATTACACAAAATTATATGCAAGAAAGTATATAATTAAGCACTTATCAATCTCTGCAAACAATCACTTTGGACAGAATGAGATACAGTCTGAACTTATCAAAGGCGACAACCAACAATTCCATCTCTATAGTCGTTGAATTCTCTTGAGCATATGTGGGAGTTTTTCCTGCATAATAATTTGACTGAGTTCAAGCGGCAAATTCCAATGGAGTGCTACAATAATTGGTGCTTAATGTGAGTTTTCCCTTCAAAACATTGAAAGCATCCAAGCACTCTTTTTCAGTGTGTGGGTTATTTTTAAGAAGTCCTTGATAAATCACCGATAAAATCCTGTATTTCCAAAAAACTTTAAATGACCTTGGTGTTGGTTCAGGGTGCAAAATTCTAGATGCTCTTAATCCCTCAATGTATAATCTTATGACCAAGAACTATACCATCCAATACTATAAAGTGGCATTTCTCTCCATTTAGGACAAGGTTATATTCTTCACATTGAACAAGCATCCTCTCCAAGTTGTGCAAGAACAAATCAAAGGAGTCTCCAAACACAGAGAAATCATCTATGAATACCTCCGTTATGTCCTCCACAAAATCATCAAAATATGAATAATCTGATATTTTGATTGTGGCTATTTATATATGTTTATTAATATATACACAAAAATTCTATTATTAGTTAAGGTGTAAACCTGATTCAATATGATTACGATAAAGTATCTAATTTAGTGTTACACATATTTGATTGCCTAATTTATGAATTTATGATAAAAATTGATTTATTTATATATTTAATTTAATCAATTTTATAGATAGGGAGAGGTTTTTAAATATATATCAAAAGGTATTGATGCAAGAACTAGTTCAGAGTCTGATGCAAGTACTGTTTCACGAAAGGAAAGTTGTGTTGAGTTTGGTTTTAGGGTGTTATTAGGGTAAGAAACTTCGTGTACCTCGTTGTTGCTAGCACAGTTATTGTTTATAGTTTTGATCAGGGTTAACCAGTGGTTAATTTTTGTATTTAAGTTTGAATTTAATGCAAGTATTATGTTCATATTTTAGGGTCTTCACTCGAATCTTGATTTTGAGTGTCCGATGGGGTCCTATAGCTTGGGGATATTTTCCAGGTAAGTAAACCACGTATATACATGTATATTGTATATATAAAATTTTTGATTTCTGAAAATAATTTACATAAGTATTTAATTGTTTTGGGTTTAAGATATTATGCATATTATTGGTTTCAAGCTTATTGATTATTTATGCACATATTTATTTAATTATTATTTATTTAATTGATTTAAATATTTTGATCAATTATGTATTTTATTCAGTTATTGAATATTATATTTTAATTATTATTGTCACATTTCAGCATTATTATATTTTGAATTAATCTGATTTACGTTCATAGAAAACTTGGGATCACCGAATTTCCTTACTTTGTGTTGATAATGATTTTGGACCCGACATATTTTGACATAACAACTTATAGTCCGTAACTAACTTTGCAATAACCCTGTCATTGGGGGTTAAACACTGACCATGTCGACATGCATTTCTGATTCTGATAAGAAATTATAGTTTCGCACCGTTCCGTCGGTGGAGGATAACGACCTCTGATAATCTAGCTCGGGTCGCCGAGGGTAAATAAATGAACTCTGATAATCTGACTCGAGTCACCGAGTTTAAATATATGAATTCTGCTATTTTATTTTCGGCATTAGTAATTTGGGGGACATATATGCATGTTTTTGAAAATTTATATCTGTATGAAATGTTCCAAAGTCGGGTTTTATTTTTTGACAAATACTGTACAACGTTTGTTGATATATTACGTTAAACTTAAATGTGTTTTTGAAATTACTAAAATTTTCGTGATCCCAATATTATTGTTTTTAGTGATTGCTTACTGGGCTGTTTAGCTCATCAGTAGTTGCTCTATTCTTTCAGATCAGGAGTAGGTGTGTGGTGACTAGCTTAGCTGGGACCGTTGAGTGATCACCAGGTGGCTAACAGGAGATTAGTTTTTTGTTTAATAAGTCTGATGTCTGTCAAGAACTTTAATATTCTTTGAATCTTGATTGTAAACCTGATTATTTTTCTTTCTTGGATTCTTTGGTTTTGTTTGAAATTAGTATATTGTTATGATTTATATTTGAGAGACAGGTGTTGAAGCTTTGTGTGCCCACTTGGTCTCGGCCTTGTGGGAATACAGCCGTTTGCTGACCTAGGGCTTGAGAAACCAATTGAGGAATATGACACCGGAATAAGAGCTCAAGTAAGCAGTGTGTATTTATTAATGGGTCCATGTCAACCAATTGGACATAATTTTCCTAGAAAACAACAAAAAAAGATTTGAGAAGCTTTAAAGAAGTGTGGTTTCAGAATTTTGATTAGTTAGAATATAGTGTAGAGAAAGATGCAGCTTATTGTTTTCATTGTTATCTTTTTAAGCAGCTAAGGGGTGATAAACTTGGAATTGACACCTTTACGAAGACAGGGTTTAATGATTGGAAGAAGGCAATGGAAGATTTTACTGAGCATGTTGGTGGAGTTAATAGCAACCATAACAATGCAAGGCAACATTGTGAGGATTTTAAAAATCAAAGGCAAAGCGTGTCACATATATTCTCTTCTCATAGCAAAAAGATAGAGATTGCATATAGAGCTCGTGTTACTGTTTTTTACGAGTTGTTAGATTTCTTTTGTTGCAAGGTCTTGCTTTTTGTGGACATGATGAATCCTCTAATTCCACGAATAATGGCAACTTTCTAGAGATGCTAAATTGGTATGGGATTGAAGTTGAAAGTGTTGGTCGTGTCATTAATGAAAATGCTCCTGGAAATAATCAAATAACTTCACAAATAAAAAAAGAGTTAGTGAGAGCTTGTGCAGAAGAGACCATGCGGGCCATTATTGACGAGATTGGAAATAGCCATTTCTCTATACTTCTTGATGAGTCTCGTGACAAACCAGTAAAAGAGCAAATGCTTGTGATTGTGAGATTTGTGAATAAGCAAGGGCAAGGAATTGAAAGATTTCTTGCTATTGAACATGTTGTTGATACTTCAGCTCTTTCATTAAAGATGGCATTTGATGAATTATTTGCCGTTATGGTTTATCTATTTCTAGATTGAGAAGGCAAGGATATAATGGAGCCTCAAATATGAAAGGACAATTTAATGGGTTGAAGATATTAATTTTGAATAAAAATCCATTTGCTTTTTATGTCCATTGCTTTGCCATCAATTGCAGTTAGTTGTCATTTCTATTTCTAGGAGCATTTTGGCTATTAGTGATTTTTTCAGCTATGTCACTATAATTATGAACATTGTGGGTACTTCTTGCAAAATGAGAGATGTATTGCTTCAAAAGCACCATGATAAGATTGTGGAGAAATCGGAGAGAGGTGAGATCTTTTCAGAAAGAGGCCAACATCAAGAGACTAATCTTGTAAGACCCGGCGATACTCGATGGGGCTCACATTATACAACTTTAATCCGCCTATTTACTATGTGGGAATCGGTATTAGAGGTGTTTGAAAATGTGTGTAATGATGGAAATGTTGTACAACAAAGAGGAATAGCATCGGGTTTGATACAAAGGATGGAGAGTTTTGAATTTATATTTATCTTACATCTGATGATCAAAGTATTGGGATTAACTAATAACTTGTCAAATACCTTGCAACAAAATGATCAAAACATTGTTGATGCAATAGGGTTGATTGTAACAGTGAAAGAACTTATGTAAGACTTGAGAGGAAATGGATAGGGTACCTTTTTAGACGAAGTAAGGAGCTTTTATTTCGCAATGTCAATTTCAGTGCCCAATATGGAAGATAGTATAGCAGTTCAAGGTCATTCAAGGCGTGGAGGGCAATTGGTTACTTATTACCATCATTATCATACGCAAATATTTATTGTTGTGATTGATTTACTTACCACTGAGATGAATTACCGATTTAGTGAAACTTCTCCAGAGTTATTAAGATGCATTGCTTATCTTGATCCAAAAAACTCATTTTCCAAATTCGATCATGGTATGCTTGTTCGACTTGCTCAGATTTACTCTAATGATTTCTCTACATCCGACCATCTAATCTTAAAAGGGCAACTTCGCATATATATATTCATGATGTGAGAAGAAATTCGGATTTTTCAAATCGTCATGATCTTGTAAGTCTTGTTGTGAAAATGATTCAAACTGATAAACATTTGACTATTCCGTTGGTTTATCGCCTTGTCGAATTGTTGTTCTCAGCAATGAATATTATCAAAATAGATTTGCGAAACAAAATAGGCGATGAATGGTTGAACAATATGATGGTATGCTATATTGAGCAAGAAATATTTGCCAAAATTGACAAAAAAATAATATTGCAATGTTTTCAAAACATGCAAAATGGAAGGATTCAAGTCCTCTCTCACAATCATTAGTGGTATTTTTATTTTGTTTTTTAAAATATTAGTTTTATTGTATTATTTTGAATTTTTATTTATAACAATTTTTTTTGTTTAATTTTTTTTTTAATTTTCTAGCTCGCCCCCTCACTGCAATTTCTGGCTCCGCCCTAATCCCCACACGAATTTCTTTCCGGTGGAACCAATGCTGCTAGACTATGAAATTATTGTGTAGTTAACTATTTGCATTTTCCATTTGTATCATTTGAACAAAGAAAGAAAAGGAAAGGGAAAGGATAACAAATTATCTGTTAAAAACTCATTAACTAATAAAAGATTACATATAATTTGATAGATCATCACTCAAATTTGGTAACAAAAACCCCCCTAGACAAACTGTCAAAATGCGAAAGGCCATAATTTGCATAATGCCTTCTTCATCAAAAGAACCATTTAGACATTTCAGAGCGATAAAATTAACTAATGCATGACTCTTGTCATAAATTACATATTGAAGAAGAATCAGAACAAGTCTGCCCTTTAGTGGGATCTCCATATCTTGACCATCATTTTGACAAGTCACGCACACAAATGAACACAAACATAAACAGAAACCGAAAGCGAAAACTACTCTTTCTCAAAACAAATGGATCCACTGAAAGACTGATAAATGAAAAGCTATCGAATTTCATCCAATTTATATCGTCATATCTCTTTAAGAATCTGAAACTGGCTTCCGTGCCAAAAAGAAATACATCGGTGTGAAAATCTCCATCCTGCCCATAAAAAATCTCATTAACAAGACAAATTCTTGACAAGGTTTAACTCTTTAACGATGTTTATAAAAATTCAAATGTGATTGCACTCAGCTTAACCTTTTAGAATGAATGGATTGTGGATAATATGTTTAATTTGCATCTAGCATGTTAGCACTCAACAAAGTGATTTCATATTCCACATGTTGTTTGAAATCAGGAATCTTCAGAAACATAACTGCAAAAGAATAGTTAAAATTGTCTACACACCTTCCACCTGCCACAAGGCCTTCAGCAGCCTTCTCTAAAAAGGATGAGACTCTCTCACTTCCTGCTGGAGCAAGACGTACAAACTCTAGTGCCTTAACCTGCAATTCAAAATGCCGAAACCAAATACATTAATCTCAAGGAATAAACCAAGAAAAAAAATCTTCTTATGTATATATGTATTGTATATATGTACCATTGTTCTAGTGATGAAACGTCCTAATGATGTTAAACGGAAGCTTGTTAACGAGAACCGACTAGTATCAAGAGGTTGATACCATGTTACAGGGGAATCTGCTGCCAGATCCTTTTCTGATACGACCTTCAGAGAAAAAAAGCCAGTAACTTCTCACAAAATTTGAGGACTTTAGATTACAGACATATCATGCATATCTCTACCTCGAAACCAGCAAGTTTCAAAGCATCAAGGCATTGATGTGCTGATCTTATATCAGGGAGTCCATTACCAAGCTCAACTTCGGCTTTTATTCTTTGATGAATTTGGTTGTTAGGATCAAAATTATCAGTCATGCACCATTCATAGGCAGCGAAACATTGTCCGGGCTTTAGGACTCTGTAAATCTCCTTATAGCATGCAACCTGTGCAGACCATGAACATAAATCATAAAACATTTATGTAAATTCATTGTAAATAGAAATCTAGACATGAAATATAGCAACATATACCGCATCGGGCGCATGGCATGTTGCTTCGATAGCATAGATCGCATCGTAGGTATTGTCTGCAAATGGCATCTTCATAAAATCGGCCTGAATCAAAACAAAATAAAGAGCATTATGTTTGAAAGTCATTTCAACATATGACAAGATTAACATATCACGAAGATGAAAGAACAAAATATATGTACCTTTACAAAATTACAAGAAGCACCCAGTCCTGCTAAACGGTTCAATTCCTGTTGAACTATACTTGTTAATGTAGATACACATACAAGAAGTTTGAATTTCATAAATGAAACAAGAACTTGAATTTAATCAAATCAATTTAACACTGCAATGACAATAATCATTTAAATCGAGGATAATTAAAAGAAAAAGAAACTTACAATTCCTCTTGAGATTTGGTATTCATTGTTGTTCAAGCCAGTAATCAATGTTGAGCTGCAATCAAATGTATTACCGTCGTTAAAAGCCACTTACTGCTATTAAACCTCCAATATTAGTTTTTTGTATTTTCAAAAATGTTAAATGTCATTCACGTTTTCAATTTTGTATTTCTTTTATTTTATTTTTATCTTTACTTTTAAAATGTTTAATATTAGTTCCATTTAAGATACAAATGTTCACATATATTAGTAACCTTTCACTTCCAAAATATTTATTTTTTATACCAACCACTTACGAAAACACTACCTTGGAAAAATTTGAGGGGGTTGAAGTCACGCTTCCATCAGACTCTCACTTTTTAGTTTAAGGTGTGATTTATTACTCAATGAAATGGAGAAATAAACGTAGCACTTGGATAAAAGAAAAATTGTATATATTTTAATAAATAATAAATATATCTTCGTAATACTTTATATTTGCATAGATTTGAATAAATAATTAATAAGACAATTAAAAGCGTATCCCATAAAATTTTCTTTTTTATATACTAAAATCAATAAAATTATTTTTATAGCCTCTAACATGAAAATATCTAAAATATTCTTTCTCCATTGTTTCTTTTTTCACTTTATCAAAGTTTTTTTTAACCTGATGAACACAACAAAAACAAACTCGAGAGTTCAAAACTAAAACTTAAGTCCGGGAAAAACCCAATAGTGACAAATAGGTAAGTGGGTGACAAATCTGATCCAAATCAAGAGAAATATGTGGGTTTAAATTTCTTTCCCACTCAATTAAATTAGATATGTGGGCAACTAACTCAATGGGAAACGAATTAATTGTGAGCACTTCATTTTTTTTTTAAATTATTTTGAATTATTTTGAGTCATCTCAAATTCTTTTAATTTAATAAGAATTAATTTTATTTTTTTAAATTTAATTTGTTTCAAAATGCTCAGCTTGTAGTTTTCATTTTTTTTTTTTAAATCAAAACACAATTGAAATGTAGTGTAATTGGCAAGGTACTGTTTTAATTTCTTGGGTGACTAGGTTCAATTCTCACTTGTTATACTCATGTATTTTTAATTCAATTTAATAATAAAATGGTATTTAAAAAAAATTAAAACACGTCTGACCAAGTTTGGATTACTCTAAGTGTGCGTTTGGCTCGCAGAATAAGAATGGAGATAGGAATGGGAATGGGGGTAATGAGGAGGGGAATGGTAATGAAAACATATAGGTGTCAATTACCTTTTTACCCTTATAGCAAAAAAATTTATTTATATTTGTTTAATATTTTCAATTAGTAATATTCACATTATGAATTATTTAAATTAATTAATATTTTTAAATTTGATTAATAATTCAAATAAATTATTTTTTTAAATTTTTAAATGTCAATTTCGTTGCATAACTAATGGTTAAATACATTTACATAAATAATAAAATTTATAACCCGACATTATGAATTACTTAAATTAGTTAATATTTTTAAATTTGATTAATAATTCAATTGAATTATCTTTTATTTTTAAATGTCAATTTAATTGCATAACTAAGGATTAAATAACTTTACATAAATAATAAAATGTATAAAATGATATTCACATAATGAATTACTTAAATTAATTAATATTTTACATTTGATTGATAATTCAATTAAATTATTTTTTATTTTTAAATGTCAATTTCGTTGCATAAATAATGATTAAATATTGGCGAGCGTAAAAAAGTAATTACACAGGGGGAATGGGTCATTCCCCCAATTTGGGGGGAATGAGTTATTACTCTGGTGGGGGAATGATTTCCACCAGAGTGGAATCATTACCCCCACAAAATACACCCCAAACAAAGTAATGGGATTGTGTAAGTAATGATTACCCCATGGGGTAATCATTACCCCCATCCAAACACACACTAAAAGTGATTCATCGGACCAATTACGACCTGGCAAAGGCCAAGCCAGACCCGCTAAATTGGGCCCAACGGACCCAATTAACCGGCCGGTGCCACCATTGTTGCAATCATAGTAATCATTTTGAAAAGTAAAAGGACCGTTGGTTATATTTTGTCTTTTTGCATAAGGATTGTATTCAATATTTTAAGAATACAAATATGCAGCTAAACATTTCGAGAATGAGAATAAAAATAATAATTATAACAATGCGCATCAAAAAACAGAAGACGAAAAAGATATGTTCTGCCAAGTTTATCCCCAAAAAAAATATATATTATTTTGAAAAAAAAAAACTTGAGGAAAATGTAGCATCTAAATATGATACTTACCAAATAAATAAATAAAAATTAAAAAGAAATGTCCTGCAAAAATACTCTTACCTAAATCTTGCAATTTCTCGCAGTGGTCCTCCAATTCCGCATCCCACATCCAAAACCTATATTCACAAATTAAATAAATAAATAAATAAATAAATATATATATATATATAAATATATATATATATATATATAATAACACCAAATATCATAAATACATTTGCTTGTTGCTGCCATATAAGCATGATGGCCATTGGCCAATAAGAGAAGATATAAAGTTATAAGCAATGAATACCTTCATTCCTGTTTTCAACCCCAATTGCAGTGCAAGATAGTGTTCATGTCGTTTTATGCTCTCACGTAATGACTCTCCTTTCCATCTTCATCATCAAAATTTTATAGACCAATTAATGCATCAAAATCAGATAAAAGTTTTTCATAATACAAATAGTAAGTTATCTACATATATTTAATTTACATACCTGTGAGCGAAATGAAATGACTCTCCCCAACCATATTCATAGAAGCTGGTAGCAAGGTCATAATATTTATTCACCTGAATTATTTACACAAATGTAAGATATGCTATCATCTTGAAGATATAGAAGGGGAGCACTTTTCTCAATTTTTTTTTCTTTATTATGTACATCAATTGAGTATCCAAACAGGGAGATGAAATTAGACCCACAAGTAGGGGTGTAAGCGAGCAAAGCCACTCCTGAGCCATTCGAGATCGCCTTGGATAATGTTCGAATTCGATTCGGAATTTCACGAGCTGAGCTCGAGCAAGAGCTACTCGAGTAGTTTTACTAGCAGAGCTCTAGCTACAAAATATTCAACTCGATAGACTCGCAAGCCTAATCGAGTTTTATATATATATATATATATATTATAATTTTTTATAGATCAATCTTTATCTAAAACTTTAGAGCTTAAACTAGCTTGAGTCAAACTCATATTTACAAGCATTAATTCGAGCCCAAGTTGAGGTATTTAAATGTTATTAGTAATTCAAACTCCACGAGTCGAGCCCCAGTAGCCTGGTCAATACAGAAGCTAAGCTTGACCAACAAAAATTAAGGCTCAAATGAGCTCGAACTGGGCTTCTTTGAGCTTTATTCACGAGCCAAGCTTGAGCATCTCAATATTTGACTCGACTCGGTTTGTTTACACGTCTACCCACAAGCTAATTTAGATAAATCAAAATGCATGTTCGCACAAGACATGTGCCAAAATTAATTCTGAAAAAAACGTTGCATGTGAATAAAAAGTAAGCATTCACACAGACTAAAAATATAACAATCTCTACAATAAAAGAGTTAGTATTCAATTCTTCTCTCAAGTAAAAAGATGGTGAGTTCAAATATGTCTTACAAAAAAAAATACAAAAAACACAAAATTACAAATTGAGCACTATAACCTAAGCCAGCTTTCAAAAGTCATAATCTGCATTATTATTTGAGAACTCCAATTTATCAATTACTCAAAATCGATGAAAATAAGATTTAAAGAAAATAAAGATCGATTAGTATTATATTTGAAATTTGAGGTTTTAATATGAGATATTTCCCATATTGTTTACAAACATAAACAAATAAAACTGTTAAATGTAAATCAAACCTTTATTTGTTAGTTTGAATTCTATTAGAATTAACTTCGTGATGATATTAATCCAATCTGAATTCAAACTGAATTAAGTGGTCCATGACTTAATCATAAGAATCCTAAGTTAATACTAATTGACAATTTGGATAATGATCTACTTAATGTTTTAAGTGGAGTTAATCTTTTGATGGTAAAGGTTATATATAGAACAGCACCAAAGGTCCCCAATCTATCGTTTTTGAAAGTACTCAGCTCCATCACGGAAAGAACGAGATAGAATGGAAGTGCCTTTGGTTTCTTCATGTGTAGCTTTGGTTTCCTCAAGTGAAGGTTGTCGGAAGTGCAGATCTCAGTCTTTTCAATTTCTATCTAACTTGCTATGGCTGGATGTATGTAATCCTGCTTCCGTTATAATGAATTATTTGATTAATACAACATATTAGATGTTGTATTCTGATTTTTACATACGACATATTTCTGATGCTTAGATGTCGTATGCCGTACTATGAACTTTAGCGTTCTAACATTATTATGTTAACTCAATTCAACCAAAAAATTAAACAAACTCAAGTATTCATTCCATATTTACTAATTTAGCAAATATGGGATTATTAGTTACTCTTCATAAACCATTAGTCATACCATATCAGCGTAGTTGGCCTTTCTTGTTTTTTCGTCTCCTCCAAAACAAACATGGTATTTCTCATACCTGTGTCAAGAAAAGCAAAGCCTTAATAAAAAACATGAGCAATTTCATTTAGAAGATCTTAGATTTACAAATGAACTATTTATAGATTTCTAGTAATCTAAAATCACACAGAAAAGTTAAATAATTGAACATGATTATCAGTGATGACAATTAATAAATACGAAAAATGTGAACAGAAACCTGCTAACAATACTAAAGTAACATCACTGATTTTTTTTCATTTTTTGACAAATGCGACAAACGCAGTTAAGAGCATGCACATGAGTTGAAAATTAATCATGCAACCCGAGCGTCCTCACTCGAGGACGAAGAATTTGAGTTGCAAACCCCCAATAAACAAGGACCCATTACAACCCGGCCAAGTAAAACTTAAACTTAGAACTTAAATTTCTCACACCAACATCTTAAGCAATGGACCGAATATGAGCCCTTTCGCAACATAACTGAATTCTAATAAAGCTAAGAAATTTCCACGGAAAAAATTCATCATAAACCAATATTGATGAACGACCACAGCCTCCAAACTTGTCAACATTAGAAAATAAAAAAAGAAAAATGAAAGCAAACAACAAATCAACGGCCATTCAGAAGAACAACAAATATCAGAGAGATGAGAGGAAGGCAAAAGCAATGCAAATTTACAAAATGTATCATGTATAGGCATAACCCTGAAGTTCAACCACTGACATTGATGGATTTAACCATGGGAAGGCCATAATTAACAGCAATACTTTCAGAACATAATATAAAAATATATATATATTTAGTACTAATCCACACTAAATCTCCAAGAACATTTGGACAAGTCCATGCATTACTATGCTAAATCCCTGAAGGAAAAGGCACAAATTCCTCTAAGAACCATGTTAGAATCCAACAACAGGACAATACCATAACACACACACACAAACAAACAGCATTAAAGATGTAGTATGGCGAAACATTACTGTTGTACAGCAGATTGAACTTCCCCCTTCTTGATCTTCCCACCCAAACCACTGGCAAGCTCCAAAGCCCCAGATTTTGACATCTCTTCCCAATCCCTAACAGAAACAAATAAATCACTGGTTAGCACCCAGAAAACAGCATTAAAACCTCACAACAAAACACAAACATAAGGAAAAAAGAAATAATGCCTTCAAAAGCATTCTGTATAAAAAAAACAAGTGAATGATACTTTCACAAACATATGGTATGCAGTATGCTACAAAATTGCCTACTTAAAAAACCTATTGCAACAAAATCATTTGCTTTGTCATAACATTGAACTTCATCAAAATGATTGAAGAACCCGACGCACACTAAAAAACATCCAAAAGCCAATATATATTAACATGTTACATGACCAAGTCAAAAAAAAAGAAAAGAAAAGAAACAAATTAAGATCAGAACAAACAACAAGAACATGAAATCAAAAGAAAGGCTACAACTTTACTAAATTACACCAGAGAAGACAGACCCAAAAGATGAACAACAAGTGGAGCTTATCGTTTTCCTGGGGGAAAGGAGAGTGGTTGCCTTGGTCTATTGGGAATAAAGAAATTGTAGAGAGGACCAAACAGCCAGCTAGCTATCACTGTGGTAAAAAATTTATTAGTGGTTATAATTGTTTTTTAATATATGATTAAATAATAATAATAATAATAATAATAATAATAATAATAATAATAATAATAAAAGGTGTGCATATATTTGAAGCGACTTATCACATTATTAAAAAAATTAATTTTTAATATCAACATTAACCATTATTGTTTGGAAAGAGTGTGATGAAGTTGTTAGAATATCTAGAGTTCGAGTACGGTATACAACATCTAAACATCAAAATTGCCAAATTAGGATTAACTTAAGAATCTTATGATTAAGTCATGGACCACTTAATTCAGTTTGAATCCAGTTTAGATTAATATCATCACCAAGTATTCTAATAGAATTCAAACTAACAGAAGTCTCTGAATATCTTGTGTAGAAGAAGTTTTAGATAAATTTTATCAAATTACGAATAAATTAATAGCTTAAGTAAATATTTTTTATTTTAATTTCTTCTCAGTTAAAATTATTAAAAATTATTTTTTATGTCTATATATATAGTTTTATATATATAAGTTTGGGGAGTTAAACTATGAAAAAGGAGATTTTCAATATTTTCTTTGAAAAAGGAGAATTTTTGCTAATACCCAAATTATTTTAAAATTTTGTTTGAAATTGGATATATATTTATTTAATATTTTTATTTATCTTGACCAAGTCTCATGTACTATGCTTGTAAATTTATTTCCGCTTATATTTAAAAAGTTAAAGAGAATGGCTTTTGTATCCTTTTGAAGTCTTCAATCAAATGATTTAGTTGAAAGACAGGGATAATCAATAGCCTCAGGGTTCTTATCTTCAAAAAAAAGACAGGGATAATCATTGTCTAACTATCATATGAACCATTTCGTTTTGAGCATATATTAAATGAAATCTTTTTAAAAGAAAGGTTAAAACTTCTGGCTTGATTAAGTTAAACAAAAAATATTTTTTTTGTTTTTGTCACTGGAGGTGCACAAATCTCCATAAATGGGACCTTTTACTGCTACTGAAAAAAACAGGTGATCAATTTCAGCAAGCCACGTTCAAACAAGTGTATAAAAGTATTTGTCGTATGCTATGTGATTGATTGAAGAATCCAGGATTCCTCTTCATCTCCTTCATCCCCAGCTACTTCATGTATAATAACAATTAAATAATTTATAATATTTTACAAAAATACTCATAGTCTATTATCATCAGATTTTTAATATAAAATCTTAATGTTCTATTTGAAAAAACAGAAATGAATTTTAACCCATACAAAATAAAAATATGGATCCATTATTAATGTAACTTTATATTTATGCACTTTTATGATACATAATTTATTTATATTTTTTTAAAAAAAATTACAATACCTTCATTAATATGTTTAAAGCGTGTTCAATTTATTCACTTAACAAAAACACTACTAAAAAATATCCAGAGATTTAAAGTAGGGGTAAATAGGTCCTTTTGGTTAATTTGATGGTTCAGTGTAGTAACTGATAGTTAATTATCTCAAAAGTAGATATATTGAGGAATCTCATTTTTTAGTAGTGTTTGTGTAATTTTAAATTTTTGCAAGAATTTTCATGAGAAGTAAACCCTCTTCATTTACAGTTGTCCACTACTGATAGCTAGTCAATCTAATAAAATACAATATATAATAATAATAATTAATTATTTTTTTTTATGAATATAGATAAATTTTAGAATTTAATCTTTGAGTTGAAAACAAAATAAAATTTTAATCATTAATCTTTGAAAAATAAATAAATAAATAATATTAAAACAAAAATTCAAGTAAATATAAAATAAAACAAACATTTTCAGTCTGAATTTTGGATCATGCACAGGTTGTATATGGGATTAATGAAAAAATTATAAAAAGAAAGGTATTATTTTTTAAGGGCTGATTGGTTGTGACAAAAATATAGAACATGAATTCACGTGCAATATGCTAAAAACCACGAGCCTACTTTGTCACCCGTATCTCATTAAGATGAAACAAAGATGAAAAAAAGCTGAAACTTCGCAATTTAAGTGGTTAATGGTTTATTTATACATTAAAGAAATGAGACAATCCATCTAAGTGTTTTCTTTGATAACATAATTTATTCTATCTCTCCATGGCATTTACAAGCCTTACGGCACCATCCTTCTTTTCATTGTGACAATTATTAAATTAGATGTCATCATTTAAAGAGCTCTAGCTATTATTATCATTATTAGTATTTTTTTAATAAAAGTGGCCAACCAATATAGCATTAAACTAATGAGTTCAAAAGGATTCCATTTGACCTAAAAAGACAAACTTAAATGCTACTCTCTTATGGTAGGTCTCACGGCCTCAACTGATCATTTTCGATCGTGCGACACCTGGCATGTACTAAGCGACAAATCAGCTTTCTTTATAAGAACAACAGTAGTCAACTACTGTTTGCATCACAAGCATAGCATACAAATAGAAGCGAGTAAAACCGGAAATCATCCACAGTACTAGAAACACGACACAAGAAACACATTTTAGAGAGAGAAAAACATAAACCCTCTTAGATTGAGAAAAGTTTACAATCATGGCCAAAAACCAACACCAAGAGGCCTTGTCTCCTCCCAAAGACATCATAGACCCTAATACAAGAGCCTCCCCAATTCCCCAAAGTTAATTGAGCCCCCATGTCCAATACAGGTCTGGTGTGAAATCGCAGACTTCCACTTAGCTTGCAGTGTCCTCAGTCGTTACTGTAGCTTTAACCGGCCACCCTTGGTCACAACGCGCAGCAGTACCGGTCACACGCGGTAATATCGTGCGCCATCCTTGCCCCTGGCTCGGCCACGCTCTCGCCCACGTGCCCACTTGCATACGCTTGCGTAGACCCTCGGCAAATCCGGAATAAGCTCTCGGTATGATCAAGTGTTCCGCCCCGCTTAGACTTGCTAGAGATCCACACTCTAAATAATCTAAGTCTGCAACACTTGACTCTTGGTATGGGTGCGCCTGCCCACGCGCTCATTGGTCACGCGCACGCCTACAGTCCAGCGCTCGCGCCTCACGGTCTCAGCACATGATCGTGAGGGATATTTCACCCGCTTTTGGTCGCGACACAACACATGACTCGCACTAGCCGCGCTCTACCCAATCCACGTGGCTGTGCACCCTCATGTCTTGGCTTATGTTGAAATGTTCGCCAATAACTAAGTGTAAGATCATTAACCCTTACAAACGACCCCCACTAGTTGAACCCGACGTCCTCGTTGGTCTTGAACTCAAGAAGTCTTGCACCAACTCCTCGAACTGCCAAAGAGTAATATCTCGTTCCCAGTTTGCCTCCGACATAGACAAGTCCTTTCATTAGACAAGAAAGAACACTCTGCGATTTTTCTTGCTTTGGCCTTCTACTCTTCAGTCTAGGATCCGCTCAGCCATCCTGCCGAACTCCTTGCAAATAGTCAGCAGGGCCCTACTCTTCTTTGCTCTCGATGGATCCGTAGGGTCCTCATGGTATAGCTTCAAGAAACTCACGTGAAAAGTTGGATGAGTTTCAGCCATCGGGGAGATCCAAACGCTATGCCACGTTGCTCATCCGTTGGACAATAGTGAAAAGCCCATCATATCTCGCGATTAAGCCTTTGTGTATCCTTCCAATGTAACTTCTTCCGCACCTGTGGAGTGAGCTTCAACCAAACCTTGTCCCCTACTTGGAACTCCAAAGGACGTCTCCCTTGATCTGCATACTTCTTCATTCGGCGAGCCACCTTAGCGAGGCTATCCCGAGCACTCTCCATCATCTCTTGCCGATCAA
This sequence comes from Dioscorea dumetorum, assembly GCA_902712375.1. NCBI lineage: Eukaryota > Viridiplantae > Streptophyta > Magnoliopsida > Dioscoreales > Dioscoreaceae > Dioscorea > Dioscorea dumetorum. The sequence continues at coordinate 25,143 of CACTHL010000886.1, read as the reverse complement.
TAGCAAAGTGATACGCGACAGGGCATTTCCCTCCTGTCATCCTCTTCGCCATCTCTGAAGGAGTAATAGGTTGATATTCGTAGGCAAGCTCAAACAGACTCTTCTCTTTTGATGAAGACCGATGAAGATTATAGCTAAACTGCACCACGTCAAGAAGACCTAGCCAATTCTTTTGCGAAGCTGAAAAGTAGTGCCGAAGAACCTCTACCAATAGAGCATTGATCATCTCCGTCTGCGAATGATTCGCAGTTGAAAACTTCAATTCTGTACCCAACAACCCTAACAACGCCGTCCAAAACCGTCTAGTAAAATGAGCATCTCGATCGCTTATGATGTCTTCCGGTACCCTAAAGTGCTTCACCACATGCTTCAGGAACAGCTCAGTAGCTACCTCTGAACATACTACCGGTGAGGGTATGAATACCACATACTTCATGAATCGGCTCACGACCACCATCACTATCGACATCCCTTCCACCTTAGGAAATCCCGTGATAAAGTCCATGGAAATTGACTCCCATGATCTTTCCGGAATACTTAACGGCTGGAGAAGACCGGCCTCCCGTATTCTTTTCGACTTGTCTTATTGGCACACGAAACAAGTTTTCACATATGCTTCAATATCTTCGCCCATATCCAGCCAATAATAATGTATTGTGAGCAAGGCCTTTATTCACTCACGACTAGGATGTCCCGCCCATGGAACATCATGATGCTCCTTAAGGAGATCCTACCGAATCTTCCCTTCTTTTGGCACATAGAGTTGGTTACCTTTGGCGCAGAGAAGCCCATCCTCCACCTAATACTTGTGCACGAGTCCGTCTTGGACATCTTTCATCAACTTCACATACTGATTGTCCGTCTTTACTATCTCCTCAATACGACTTTACAAGTCATTCTCTACTTGCGTCAACGCAGTCACATACTCAACCATCTGTTTGTGACTCAACACATCAGCCACCTGGTTATGTCTCCCCAGTTTGTACTGCAATTCAAAGTCATATTCCTGCAAGAACTGTTACCAACGAGCTTGTCTAGCCGACAGCTTTTTTTGAATAACAAAGAATATATTAGCAATGTTGTCTGTTTTAAAAAGAAACATGGAGCCCATAAGGTACACTCTCCATACCTGTAAGCAATGAACAATGACGAGCATCTCTCGCTCATGCGCCGAATAGCACTGCTCCGCGTCTTTCAGCTTCCAACTCTCGAATGCTACCGGATACCCATTTTGACGCATCAGTGTGCACCTCAAAAGGTTCTTCGAAGTTAGGCAATGCCAAGACTGGTTCACTTGCAATGGCACTCTTAATCTTGTCAAAAGCAGCCTGTTGCCTCTCAATCCAACCCCATGGCTGGTTCTTCTTCAGCAAATCGGTGAGCGGCACGACCTTTCTTGAATATCCTTCAATGAATCGGTGATAGTAGTTGGCTAGGCTAAGGAAAGATCGTAACTCCAGTACCTTGGACAGTGCATGCCAGTCTAAAATCGCCGCCACCTTAACCCGATCCATTCGGACTTCACCCCGAGAAATGATGTACCCAAGGAACTTAATCTCCTGTTGAGCGAAATGACATTTCTCCAGCTTAACATACAGCTGATGCTCCCTCAATCTTGATAGTACCTACTTCAAGTGAATAAGATGATCCTCCAAGGATTCACTATAAACCACAACATCATCCAAGTACACCACCACAAACTCATCAATGTAGTCCGAAAACACTTGATTCATTAAGTCGCAAAATGTTGCCAGAGCATTGGTCAAGCCAAAAGGTATTATAAGAAACTCAAACGACCCATAACGCGTCACACACGCCATCTTGGACTCGTTTCCTTATGCAATCCTCACTTACCAGTACCCTGAATGCAAATCCAGCTTGGAAAAGTATGTTGCTTTGGCCAACCTATAGAACAAGTCCTGAATAAGAGGAATTTGATATTTGTTCTTCACTGTGATCATGTTCAACACCCTGTAGTTCACGCACAGTCGAAGAGAGATATCCTGCTTCTTCGGGAACAACACCGGTGCACCATATGGAGCCTTTGATGGCTGAATAAAGACACTATCAAGAAGCTCTGTGAGTTATTTCCTCAGCTCAGCTAACTCCAAAGGAGACATACTATAGGGAGCCCGAGCAGGGGGTTTGAAGCCCGACATCAACTTGATTTCGTGACCTATCACCAACCGGGGTGGGAGTTCACTGGTTTCGACGACATCACATCTTGAAACTCCTTCAAGACTCCAGTAACAGCTTGGGGTAGATTACCGACCAAATCGTCTTGCACTTCCAACAAAGCCGCTACATAAGTGGGTTCTCCATGTTTCAACCCTTGTACCACCTGGTGCACAGAAAGCATCGTCCCCCTCCCTTTCTTCTCCTTCACAGCTACTCCAGCTATGAAGCATGGGTTTTTCTCATCCATTATGAATAGACCACCCAAATGTGGAACAACGGTGGCTTCGATGGACTTCAGGAACTCCATCCCTACAATCAACTCAAAATCATCCATCGCGACAGCCAGCAAGTCAAGCTTCCATTGCCATCCACCCATGTGAACGGTCACACCAGAGATCTTCCCAGTCACCGCCTGTGCCTGAGATTTTACAGCTTTTACTCGGCCCGTATGCGCTCCAACGCTCAATCCCAATCGAGTAACTACATCCTTCCTGATAAACGTATAAGTTGCGGCTGTATCCACCATTCATTGCATGGTCTTTCCATCTAATAAGGTCAGCTCCACATAGATAAGGGGATTTGCAGCACCATCACCTTAGGCGGCCTTCAAGGCACCCAACAATTGTAAATGACTCACTCTTGATGGGCCCTCAGAATTACTTTCTGCAGCATTTCAAAACACGGCCAACTTCTCGCGTTTGGGGCAATCCTTCGCCAAATGTGGTCTGGTACAGATAAAGCATCCTCCTGCCCTACTGCCTTAACCATTTACTGCTTTCGGTCTATTCCATTTGGCATGGCCGTTGTTAGGCTTCCTCCTCTGAAACCCATCTTCGGCCTTTCTCTCCACCTGCTTCTTATCCTTTGGTCTGGACTTCGACTTTTCACCTTCTCCTCCAGATAAGGTTCGCAAGTCCACTAGTGCTTCTGCTGCGATGATCGCGGAGGTAAGATCCTTCGTGCCTTGCCTCCTTATCTCAATCTAGGCCCAACTCTGTAGCCCCGTGAGGAAGTTGAACAACTTGTCCTTCTCAGACATGTCCCTAATATCCAGCATCAAGAATGAAAACTTCTTCACGTACTCTCAAACCGTGCCTGTCTGTCGTAGCTTCTGCAGGTTAGAACGAGCTACCCAAGTAGTGTTCCCACGCAAGAATTGCTTCCACAACTCCTTCTTCAACTCCATCCATGAGTTCGAAGTAATCTAACCCATGCGAGCATCTTCTTGCTGTCAGGTGCGCCACCATAATTTCGCATCACCAGTAAGATACATGCCCACCAACGGAACTTGTTCATGGCCAGGGACCCTTGCAGCTTTGAAGTACTGATGCATGTTCCAAAGAAAATTCTCTAGTGTCTTGGCACTCCATTCTCCATCAAATGGGGAAGGTGAAAGGACCTTCACTCGCGTGTGCGCCTCCCACGCCGCGACGGGTGAGACGCTAGCTTCCTTGAGTTGGGTGACTTCGATCTCTAACGACTTTACCTTCGTCTTCAAGACTTCAACCATCAACTGGCTTTCTCTCCACCCACCAGTGTGGTCTTCAACCATCTTCGACAACTTCTCGAGTTGATCATCAACACTCCCGATGACGTTCTCTATCCGCTCGGCTGTCTCCTCATGGCGATCCAAATGATCCTTGTTACTAGTCGCCATCTTCACCGTCTTCACTTGTACGTTTTCTCGCGTTGAGCTTTACACCACAACTCGGGCTCTGAAACCAGCTGTCACGGCCTCAATCGATCAGCTTCGCGGGTGTGGAACCTGACACGGACTAAGCGACAGGTCAGCCTTCCTTGCATGAATAACAGTAATCAACTGCTGTTTACATCACAGGCACATCATACGAATAGAAGTGAGTAAAACCGGAAATCATCAACGGTACGAGAAACAGGACACAAGAAATCCATTTTAACAGCAAATAAGAAAATTATCCAAAATAAGTAAAAGAGATAAGTGAGGCTTATCCAAAATAAGCATAACGGACATACGTATGGCCGTGATTTTAGCAGCAAATAAGAAAATTATTATTGAATTATATTGACACACATAAAAACATGAACAAGTTCAGGTGGCAGCTTGTGGGCCTCGCCCTTTTCATGCATCATGGTAACTTCATGAATTTGGCACCACAAATAAACTGGATAGAAGAAAGTAGTCAGAAACTCATAGCACTATACTAACAAGTTATTTCAAGTTACCACCAATGAAAAAACTTTGAAAATGATTAAAAAACCTTGGAGCATGCATGGTTTTACAATACTCTCAATAATACAAGAAAACCTTATCATCTTTTCTAATCAAACTAGTTTGAACATGAGTTTGAAAAATGCATGTGCATTTGCTTTCAAATAATGAAAATCTCATGTACCTTCATCAAACACAGAATTCACTGAGACGGGGACACATCATTTCAATTATGATGGCTAAACTAAATTAGAACATAATAGTCTTCATCTAATAAAAACTTGACCATGTTTTCTGGTCTCAATGAACATATATATTTCAATCAATATGGCTAAACTAAATTAGAAGATAATAGTCTTCATCTAATATAATATTGACATGTATTTTATTAACTATTAGTTTAGATATGATAGTCTTCATTAGCTTGAATATTATAATTTTGAATCATAGTTATCAACTATTAGTTTAGATATGATTCATTAGCTTGAATCTTTTTAAAATTTGATGATATATATATATATATATATATATATATATATATTGTGAAGAAGTGTTCAGAATGAGTTGAATGGTCAACTCAAGTGTAGCTGTGTTGTTGGTCAGGCTACGTGAAACTCATGCACGTAACCATCATGCATTTACCTTTTGTTTTGTCAAAGTCAACCAGGGTGTAGGATAATGTCTAGTTCTCTAGTGTTATGATATTCAGCTGTACAAACTCCACATGGGTTAAGTTGAGCTGAGCTGGCTTAAGACCATTGGAGCTCTATATATATTAAGTTTAGTTGTAATGTTTCCTTTCAAGCAAGTATCACTATCTTAATGTTATCCAGATAACACTTGTTTCAATAGCTCTCTTCTATCTATCTTCTTCTTCTCCGGTGAGAAAACTTCAGGCCTTTGCTTCTACATATATATATATATAGAGTAACATAGGGCGCCAAGTAATAATATTAACACTAAGATGAATCTTGGGTAGCAATGTAGTAATATATGGCGTTTCTTGTTGGGATGGTGTTTATTGTCTAGTATTGTTTGTTTTTTAACCAAACATTTTCCTTCCATATTTCCTCAATGTGTTCAAGTCATCCATTCATTAAAAATTTCATACTGCAAGTCCAAAATACGCCAAGGCTTAATGTGTTGCATGTAAAATAAGATTTCTCATTCCTCAAAATGCAGAATACATCAAAGTAAAATTAATAATATCACATGTTCTTGGACCAAGTAAAACTTTAGTAGTTATTTTACGGTAGAATTTTCAAAACAATTTCTCTACGTTGCCAAACTTATCTTTTTAGTCTCTCTACTTTAAAATATAATTTAATTTCTCTACTATTTTAATTAAGCTATATCATTATTCCCTCTAAATATTAAAACCTAAATCCTATAACTTTAAGAAGATACTAACATGGCTTAATTAAAATAATAAAAAGACAAACAAATTATAATTTAAAGTAGAAAGATTTTAAAAAAAATGTTTTAAAAAATAGAAGAATATTTAGCGAATTATTCCTTACTTTTTAAAAAAATTATTGTCCTTCCCTATCTCATGTGCTTTGAAAGGTCAATTCTTGGGATAAATAGTAGAACATATTATGTGACATTGAAAGAAAGTTAAGAGATTGCTTATGAGAACTTCTTACAAGTAGCAATGTTGGATTAATCACAAATATGATTGATCTTGATTGATTGCATTACTTAATTGTGATTTTGTTTTGCCTATTTTTCTGGCACCTATGGAATTTTCCAAGCGAACACAATTGGTAAATTTCTTTTTTACTTTGACTTTGACTTTGACTATGAGTTGCGTGCATGGAATGCTATTGAATTGTTCCTTGATGTTGAATTGATGGACGACGTTGTACGTTTATTTCCTGATGCTGGACTGGGAGGTGGAAAAGAAAGCAGTTCTCACTAAAGAATTAAATAATTAGCACAACATTTAGTTGAAATAGAAACATTTATTAAAAAACTTATAACAATTAAATAGATTTAAACGTTATTAATTAGTACATATCCTACATGCAATGCTTATGCTCATAAATAATAAGGTATTGTTAATAAACACGCCCAAAGCCCAAACAAACAAGAATAATATATATATATATATATATATATATATATATATAGAGAGAGAGAGAGAGAGAGAGAGAGAGAGAGATTCATAAACCTATTTTCCTATTATAGCTAGATCGAAATCATTAAACTAATTGGAAGCTTTTAAATATAATTCATTAGCTTATAGTCTTTGGATGATGTTTTTGTGGATCATGAGAGGACAAGTCATGAAATAGCTTTCATGCATTGTAAACAATAAATAAACATTTTATACATTTCACGTTGGTTTATAAAGCTTCATTCTGGACTACCATACATGCATGTTCAATATATAATATAGTAAAAAAAAGATTCGAAACAAACAAGATATAACTATATTCATTCAAATTAGACTTCATCTTCAATTTTATTAAAAGACCCAAACATATCTGTCATGTTCTTTATTTAAAACAAAAATACACACTTGGCTTTCATGTTCAATTTATTCAACTTATCTTTCATATTCAATTTTACTTTAAAAAACCAAATCCAAACCAATAATGTTCAATTTATTCAACTTGGGTTCTTTCTTCTTCCTTCCTTCAATATTTTAACAAATTGTAACAAAATTAAACTATTAGTCATGTAGTCACATTGGTAAAAATAAATAGAACAAACTATGTCTTACAATCGACATGCATTAAATGAATTTAATCAAGATATATAACTAAAAAATGTCCTCAATAGGTTGTTCTTCTATATGCTCAGTTCCATCTCTTGTGTGACCTCCATTCCATCAGCTTCATCTGGAACCCAATTTATGGCATCATGCCAGTCATCAACTTGTATTTCTCCACACCCTTACCCTCTATAAAAGGATGATTCAACACTCATATCATATATATATCCTTAAGGTTTGCATGCTTGACAATAAGCCAATCCTTATTCCTTTCATCTCTAACATTAAAAGATTTTCTTCGCTTGTGATGCAAAGACAAAAGGATTATCAACCAAATTAGTTTCATTAGAACGAGATGCGAAAAATTCACAAGAGTGAAACCAAACTAATCCTTCTTGCAACCTCTATTTAAATCGATCCAATCACATTTAAATAAGACAATCTTAAATCTACCACTATCATTTAATTCAAGGATATATATCAGTTAAAGCCAGATAATAGCTGACTTCTCGTTATCATTTAAAGGCATACTCCTAATAATTCAAGGATATATGTCAGTTAAATCTACCACTAACATCAAAATAAATCCTTATTATTAACAATAAAAATGTATAGTACAAATGAAATACCCTAATGTAAGTATTCTCGTTAGCATTTAAAGGCATACTCCTAATAATCTCTCACTTGCACTCAATGTCAACCACCACGGTATTTAACACCCATCTTCCCAAAATGTTGATCTAACACGACTGGTATCGCTTCTTCTAACAATCTCTCGAATGATATGAGACTGCCACTCTGTGTGTTTGGATTTATTGCGAAACCTTGGCTCCTTACCTTATGTTATGGGTTCATTATTGTCACAATAATATGGAAATAGATACTTCACACTTAAACCCTCCCGAAGTTCTAGTAAGAACTTCCTCATCCAAACAACCTCCTTAGTAACCTTTGAAGTAGCTACATATTCAACCTAAGTGGTGAAATCTATGGCGGTACTCTTCTTAGAACTCTTTCAACTCACTACTTCACCATTGAGAGTGAATATAAATCCTAAAGTAGACTCTTAGTCATCAACATTAGACTAAAAATCTAAATCTATTTAACCATCCACTCTTAACTCTCTATTTTTCATAAACTAAAAGCAAATCTTTAGTCCTTATCAAGTACTTCTTAATACACTTCATTGCTATCCAATGTTTCTTTCCTAGTTCACCTTAAATCAACTAATGATGCTAACAACATATGTAATGTCCAATCTACTACATAACATGGCTTACATCACACTACTAACAGTAGAAGTATAGGTACACTATACTCATCTATTTTCTGCCACACACCCCCCCCCCCACCCAATTCTGAGAACTCATGGACTTAGAGAGATGCACTTTTGACTCATGGACTTAGAGAGATGCACTTTTGCCTCATAAGTAGAAGCATTTTCTTAGAGTTCTCTATCTAAAATCACTTTAGATCACTGAGGTCATGCGTGCGTAAATTGTTAAAATAAGGATGTATCCTATTTACTACAGTGCACAGGTCACTCAAATAATAAACTGCGCATGAAATGCGATATATTGATCCTACTTCAAGTGTGAACACTTGTAGTATCTAATTTTATTATCTATAGATTAATTAGGTTTTAATTTAAGAAAATATAAGTAAATCAATTAAGGAACTAAAAAGAAGAAAATACTAGAACAAGAGTTATGAGGGCAATCAAGATATGGATAGTAATAAGTGCTCAATTATATATGTTTTACCCTTTGATTGGAAGCACTCAACTTGTTCTAAGATTTGAAGATCATGCTGAGGACAACGGTACCATACCGTGATCTTGCTTCAAAGAGGCAGCGAAGGAGAGTAGTTATCCGCACTCTCAAAGCACCTTGATCAATTCGAGGCATTTCGTGAGCCGGATGATTGCCACCCTTCAATAGATGGCAGCCCACCTAGGAGTAGCTCTATCACCACCACCCACCTCCAAATAGACACGAGACATTGGCACCTGTCTCACAGACTCAAATTCGATTAAGAGTTCAAATCCCTTAGTAGCGCCAACTATCATTATTGATTTTTCACTATATTTTCTTTTTATTTGGACTTCTATTTATATTCATTTTGCAAGGGGAGTCCTCTGCTAAACTTGACTATTATATTTTTGTTTCTTTACTTTTATTACACTTGATTTTTTTGCATTTGTTTTTTATATTTGGATGGAATTCTTGTAATTGAAACCCCCATGTCTAGAGTAACAAGACTGCTCTCCATGTGAGGAAAGTTTTAACTTTTTCTTTTGCAATCAGTATGATCATTTTTCTTATCTTTTATGCATGAATGATGTACAATGGGGATGATGTACAATTCAAGTGCAGGTTAGTTTTTGTATGTGGTTCTTGTTTATGATGAGTGTAGACCAATGATGATCCATGATACTAAGATGGGGAATCTTTAGTGTAGGAGGACACTATTATGGGTGTATATTTTTTAACTCACCTTGGAATTTCACTTTCACTTGGAAACACACTTATTTTGAGCACAAACCTTGACCGTATAAACCATATCCACTTACTAAAGATCCTAGCACTAGGAAGTCAAATTTTTTATGAATGCCATACTGAGAAATGTGAATAGAAAAATAGTAGAAAGAGCTGTCACCTTTGAAGAGTGAAATCCACTTTTGAGTGGTTTAATTTTGAGTATTACAATTATCCATTTCACTACCTACCCGAGAAATGACAACCTCAAGGGTGTATAAATCATCTACTCACTAAATCGAGTTTAGAATTAAGTCTAGTTAGTTGAATAAGGTATATACTGGTGTGATCGGACTTGAGTGGTATGGGGTACATTTGCAGGGGTTAACACACACACACACACACACACACACATGGGGACACATGGGGAGTATGTGTATGAAGTGAAGCTTGACTTTTTTGAAGCTTATATGTCACTCAACACTTTGTTTCTCTTGTGTATAAGGGAATACTGTTTATTTTGAGATTAGAGGTTTTGCACTCATCTGTATTTTTCCTATTGTATATTTCTTTGCTCCAACACAAGTAAAGGTTAAAAGTGTGGTGGCATTTGATAAGTGCATGAAAAATATATTTTTCCTATTACAAATGGATGCAGTTAATCTATTTTTTTTTTATGATGCCCTCTCTATTTTAGTGTTACACCAAAATATATAATTTATTCACTTTTATGATACATAATTTATTTATATTTTTAAAAAAAATTATAATACCTTCATTATACGTTTAAAGCGTGTTCAATTTATTCACAAAACAAAAACAATGTATAAACCAATAATAATAATAATATATTTTTAAAATAAATGCAGTTAAAAAAGCTTTTAATAAATAACAACTTAAATATGGTGTTTTTAAAAAATAATGATATATTTTGAAAATAATATATCTTTTAAAATAAATCCCGTAAAAAAATATTTTTATTTTGTTCGTTTTTATAAAAATAATAAGTGCAAATTGCTAAAAAAACCCCCTAAGTTAGCGAAATGGACAAAAACACCCCGTTAATTTGGCAATCCCTAAAAACCCCTTCCTTTTAAACATAATGTTTTTTAACCCCCAAAGCATATAATAATGGTTAATAAAATTATTTTTGAATTTTATGGACGAAATTGCCCATAACATGGGAAGTCGTAGCACTCCAACATCTTCCTTGTCATCTTCCTTGTCTCCGTTTAAATATTATCGTTTCTGTTTAACTAGTGACATCTCTCTGTTTAAGAATTGAGGGTTCCATTTAAAAACTTATATTTCCGCTTAAATATTGCAGTTTCTGTTTAAATATTTCCGCTCAAACAAATTAATAACGATTCACTTAACATGCAAAAGGAGAAGAGCTTCATTTAATGTGATTAAGTCCCAATGACATCATGATCATCTTGGTGAACTCAAACACATTAATGACGATTCACTTTACATGCAAAGAGAGAAGAGCTTCATTTAATGTTACTTTAAAGCTTCATATTCTTCAAAGACACTCATCATTGAATTAAGGTTTCTGTTTAAAAACGTATGTCTTCATTTAAATATTGCGGTTTCGGTTTAAAAAACGGGGTCTCTGTTTAACAAGTGATATCTCTTTGTTTAAGAATTGAGGTTTCCGTTTAAAAACTTATATTTCCGCTCAAACACATTAATGATGATTCACTTTGCATGCAAAGGGAGAACAACTTCATTTAATGCCACTTTAAAGCTTCACATTCTTCAAAGACCCTCACCATCTCCCATGCAATGCCATGTCATGCAATGCATGCATGCAAACAAACAACATCATGACAAGCTTTGTCCTCCTTGTAACAATGGCTGCTTCTCTTCTCTTTCATGGATGAGGCCAATGGCCTCGATCTCAACTCCTGGGGTGACCCCCCGAAACCATCCCTGGCTGATCCAGTGGAAGCCCTAGCCACAACCCCTTCAGATTTGGAAGAAGCTGATCGTGCTGATGCCGGTAATGATGTCGGAGATGAGCGGCAGAGTGCTGAAATTGATGGTCAATAAAAAGATGGGGGTGATCTGAAGATGGAGATGGTGGAAGAGAGAAGTTTGGAGTGCGGTGAAGTAGTGGCCGGAGTTCGTGCCGGCAGTGGAGAGGTTGGTGATGTTGATCGGTTGGAAAAGGATGAATCTTGTGATGACGTGGAGATAGTAGTTGATGTTCGTGGTGGTGAGGTTGGGAGTGCTGCTGGGAAAGTTGTTTATGGGTTGGAGATCAATGATCAAGTTGAGAAAATTGAGGAAGGAAAGGGTCGAGGGTTTCTGTTTAAAAAAGTATGTCTCCGTTTAACAAGTGATATCTCTCTGTTTAAGAATTGACGTTTCTTTTTAAAAACTTATATTTCTGTTTAAAAATTTGTGAATACTGCTAAATGTGTTGTTATTGTCACAGGCTTGTGATTATGGCGGTAAACCTAGTTAATGGCGATGCTACTTGACACCGGTAGTGGAGACCTTGACTGAATTCCAACGACAACATCATTTGATAGGGTTTTTGTAATTTCCTGATCGCAAAGACACAGACGAACAACCAAGAACAAAAAGTTTTGGGGAAATCAGAATTTTATTAGGGTTTGTAAGAACAGTATATGATATACCGTACAGCTCTGCGAAGCGCAACATAGTCGACTTGCCACAGATTGAAGACTTGATTCAAGGCATCCTAGACAGTTTTGTTTTGTTTTACATTTTCGTATGTGTACATGATCGAAATAGTTTTTCGATTGTTACGATTTGTTTAATGTTTATAATGTATGGTTTCCCTTTCATTTGATATGGTTGTAGTTTTACAAATGAAATTTTTGTTTAAAAAATGAGTTTTAGTTTAAAAACGTATGTCTCCGTTTAAATATTGCGGTTTCTATTTAAGAAACTCGATATCTGTTTAACAAGTGATATCTCTTTGTTTAAGAATTGAGGTTTCCGTTTAAAAACTTATATTTCTTTTTAAAATTTTGTGAATACTGCTGAATTTATTTTATATATTTAGATAAACATCATAATTTTAATTCTATTTTATTTAAAAAAATTTAAATTTTAATAAATGTTATTATATAATAAGATTTTGATCATTGATACATTACTATCAAATATTCTAATATTCATAACATGAATTTAACATCCATTTCAATTGATTGCATATATATAGATAGATGGATCATGTGAAAGAATATTAATTCTCATGAATGGATTTAGCTTGTTGTTTTTTTGGGTATTAAGATGTTTAGGTTGTTCCATATGGTTAACTAGTGTGATCAAAATTTTAAACAGAAACATAATAATTTAAACGGTAAAGACTGTTTTAAATGAAAACTTGATTGAGTTAAATAGAGACTGGGATAATTAAACAATAAGGAAAAAAATGCACACTCGTATGCATAAAAGGTCAGACATGATGTGATTGACTCGTATTTTTCCCGCCATTTGCAAGGGCAAAAATGAAATTTCATAACATGGACCCACTTGAAGTGACTGATAGGGGGTGAAAAGGAATGTAAATTATAAAGGAATGGCTGCCCAGAGTGTGCAAAAGTTGGAGGAGGTTTTTAGGAAGTTTTGAAATTCCCGATGGGTGAACAGTAATTTTCTCTAATAATAATAAATCTTTAATAGTTATAACTTAAGAAAATGGTTTAAAAAATAAAAAATATTTTTTATTTGTATTTTTAAAAAAATAAAGGGTGTTTTTGAAAAAAAAAACCTAATATTTTATATTTTAAAAACACATGAGTGATGAGATAGGGGTTGATGTGATTGGTTTCGTGGTTAGTTTGGTGAATATATTTTATGTATGGTTATTTTGATAATTAAAAAAAAATGATTATAGCGGAAAAAAAAAACCCTTTTCATTGTTTTAAATTAAAACAGATAGATTTTTTTACTGGTTTTAAAATTTTTCCACATTATGATACTCATGCATTGCGTAAATCCGTAATTAAACAAAAATTTTACAATATTTAAAAAAAAGGCCACAAGCGAACTTGTAATGCTAACAAGAAGTGATTTTTCTAATGGAGCCATATGATGAATGCACTACATTATGAAGAATGCACTATTCCGTAATCACTGTTTTTCAAGGAAAGATAAGTATTTTCAGAGTAAGTGATATTTCTCAGTTTCTTAAAAATGTGTTAAAATAGTACCGCAATGGCTGATTACCTTCTCTGTTTGTGATGAAGTTATAGTAGAGAGGGAAATACCACATGGTTCCTCTTTCATTACAACTAATGAGCTGATCGTAATTAGTTTCTGATTAATTTCTACACAACTACCAAATATTGAATCCTCTACAATACTAATTTGTCCTCCTTGGTTTGTAATTGTCAAGAGATAAGAGAACAGCTAGACAGAATGCACATTTTGAGGAAGGAGTATGCCAGCAAAGCTCTGCAGCACTTGAGGTGCCAGAGCTGTCAGCGCAACAAAGTTGTGCAGAAGAAGCGAGCACAGGGTTTCCTAAAAATTGAAGTAGTTTCCTGTGTGTATTTTTTTTGTAGATTTCCTTTTTATTTTTTTGAGGAATGGCCCACATCTATGAAATGTTTGAGTGTCATTCAATTCATGAGTATGGAATGAGTATCAGTGTCATTGAGTTCCCTGCTGCGTAGTTATGAGACTGGGCAACACAACTAATGCGTTTGATTGTCGCTTAGCTCATAGTTGCTTTTTTGGAGAATGTTCAATATGTATGCAAATGTATGGAGTAGGATGTACACAGACTGTCAACTATAAATTACTATAATAGATCAATGAATTGGATTTTTTAGGGCAATGTTTTGATTTTGTATTTTACTAACATTAATTTTGAATACAATGAAATGATTTTGAAAACAATGAATATCTAATTTTACACATCAAGACTTTCTTGATTGAAAGAGACAAAACAAAATGCAATGTAAGCCCTCCAAAACAATTGCCTTGGTGATAAGGGCATGGTGCACTTCTGGCGGGAACTCGAAAGGATTCCAGCAATCGGCTCGAGCTATTGTGTCACTGATTGAGGACGTCAAAGAAATGACTAAAGGGAATCCGGCGGGAGACAGGGTCACCCAATTAACTACGTCGGAGAAGGGGAGTGGGAGGGTCGTCGGAGACAAAGGTGGTGATATGAATGGAATTGTTAATCAGGCCACGTCAGCAGGAAGAAGCCACCTCAGCCACTTTGCCAACTCAGCTTAACAGAAAACAGAATTTCTGGAATAAATATCCCCATAATTGAACAATATTTGTAAGAAACACTTGCAGAACCTCATTTTCCTCAATATTGTCTTTCAAACCACTTGATGATTTGTCTGCCTGGCACTTGTTTCACCAGGAATCTCCAAATTGTATCCTGCAACAGCTCTGTTCATGAACAATAGCTCATCCATTAATCCACCTCATCATGAATCCTCAAGTTTTCCATTACAAAGAAACTCGGCAAATCAGGCAACAAAGCCTAGGAAAATAAATGTCCCTACAAAACATTTGTAGATCAAACTTAACCTCATATTTAGTCGAAAAAGTAATATGAACACTAAAGAAAAATGTGCAGCTATTGGTGTTGTAGGAGAGGAAAAAGACGGAGATTAGCAAGACGTCAGCTGAGTTTGCTTTGCAGACTAGTAAACAGCAAAGCCACCAGCCACATTATCCATGTTTGCACCATTAAAATTTTTGCAGTAAGCTAAGGTGCACTTTGCAGATTAAACAACGAGAAGGGCTTGTAAAAGGGTTGCAGCTGAGGTGAATGCCTAAAGCAAAAGTATCACAATGAACAGCGACCAAAAAATAAGATAAAATACTATAACATAAAGCCAATTTTGAGGAAACTATGATGACAGATGTGCTTTGAAAATAAGTTCACTAACCATCATCAAAGATGTAAAGGATATATTAATTTTTTATCTTAGCTGAAAGGAGATCATTATTCACTCAAAAAAGCCAGCACAATCAAGTTTTGTAATCAGATAATAATCAACTTGTTATACTTAACCATGAAGGGTATGGGTTCTTTTAAGTAGATGACAAGCTTCAAACAGGGATTTGGGATTTCAATTAATCTCTAAAGAAAGACCAATTTAGGTTTCATATATTTCAAGCTGGAGAGGGAAGAAACAGCAGCATGCCACCAACATCAATAGAAACTGCAACTGAAACTTAACCATGGTAATAAATGATGTTTATTCCATTTACCATCGTGGACAATAATTACTTCAATTTTAGCGGCATCATGATATACTCGGAGCAAACCACATGTACTTCCCTTGATAAATGATTCTTCCTTGCAAGCACTTTCATGCAATACCTTAATCAAATTTCTATTGTAAATATAAATGCAATTAAAAGCCATGACTTTAGCAAATCCACTACTTCAAAATATGTATGAGATGAATGTAATTTTACTACCTTGGGTTCACAGCACAACCTTGTGCTTGCCCGCTTCAACCATTTGGTGCCCTTTACATAAGATAAGCCTTTCTGGAAAATTGAACATAGCAAAATCACTTTAAGATAAGCCTTTCTGGAATATTGAACACAGCAAAATCACTTCTCTTTTGTAAAAGACAAACTATTATAATAATTTAAAAAAAAAACTGAAAAAATGATGATTCAATTACTGTAATTTCAACAAAAATAAAAAAGGAATGTGAAATTGCATGATATATCTTAGAAGAAAATAATGCACCAAAGGGGTGTATATACATTTGTGTGCAATTTTGCAAAGATATTTGCTTGCATGATTCGGTCTTCAGTAAAGTTTTTCATGTTTCCAGCATAGATAATACAATTAGGCACAAAGCCATATACTGTTTACTTCCAATAAAATTTAAGTGCAACATCGCTCATGAAAATCACAAGCAAAGAAAATTTGATAACTTTCAGATATAAGATAAAGTTTACTATGCTTATAAATGCATGGAAAAGTCACCTTTCAAGCATATGAACATCAATTACAACAATTATGTGCTTCAATATGAAAGCCATTATAATTCAACCAGTTTAAACACATTAGCAGCAGTTTGGATATAGCACAGCATTAAGACAGTGATATGGATTAATATATATCATGCTCTGGTGCATCTCAAGGGTAATAAACACAAAGAATTAGAAAATGTCCTTCCAGGAGGGTTGATATTAGATGAAGACATCTTCGCAACATGCATCAGCAGTAGTACATATGCAATAAGATCAAGTATGATCATTAAGCAAAAGCGTATCTCAAATATGACCAGCTGCTGCTCTTAACAAATCAGCAAGAAAAATAGACAAATTCCTTGTTGACATCTTATTTTCTTCATTCAAACAAACACGAGAAAAACAAGTTTCCCACGAGTCTTTTATATCCTTTACTTTTCCAAAATATAATAACCACTAACTATGTTTGTTAATCACTTCCTTGGGGACGAGTCTTCATGGTACAGTCCATAATAAGTTACTACACATTGAGAAATTGAATTTGATTCTGCATGAGTTTGAATGGTAAAACTCAAAATTCATAATAGCATTGCACAAGCATTTCCCTTTTGAATGAAATGGCAAAAAATGGGGTATAATTATAAACAATAAGTGCAAAACAATAAGTTACTTGAAATAGGAAAATTGAAGATTAAACATGAAATAAAATTGGCTTTGGGAAATAGATTTTGAGGCAAACAAAACATAAGGAAAACAAAAATAATTACTTGGATTCCAAATAAACTTATCAAAAGAGAGATTACAAAAGTAAGTAATAAATTCAAGATTTAAAGATTATCTGCTGCATGAAAAATAAAAAGATATAACAAATGCAAGTGCCAACTCTACAATGAGCACCATGGAATACATGAATCATTCATCAAACACTTCACAAATATGGAGACCCTAATATGCTATAGCTGAGGACCTGAGGTTCACTTTTTTTTTAATTGGTAAAACTCAGTAGTAGCAAAAATATTTCATGTGAAAAAACTAATTGCAACAACTGCAAATAAAATCAGGTTCATAACAGTAAATAACAGAACCATGTACATCAGCAAATAAGCCAATGCAGTCCAGAGAACATACCGCAATGCAAGTAATGAAGCAACTGAACCAAGAACTTAAAGCTCCAAGGGTTTTTTACACAATGATTTCCATCAAGGGTTCTTTGTCATTCAATCAATCTACTGTCCTCCAATCTGCTTTAACTGGAGAAAGAGATGACCCAGCAAACTCTTCTTTTTTCCTGTGAATTGCCTTCACTAAAAATCTAGTTCGGGGTTCTGGTATCATTCCTTTTGCCCTCATCTCACTAAAATATTGCAATGCCTCATCTACTTTTCCTTGACTGTGAAGCCCATGGATCATAATGGTGTAAGAGCGTTGATCAGGACCCAAACCACATGTCTCCATTTCTGTCCATACAGTTTGTACACCTCTCTGGTAATTCCACCTAACATAAAGGTTTAATATCAAGTTAAATAAGTCACTATCAATCTTGCAACTGGCTCTTTTCATACGCTGCAGCAATTCAATGACCTCTTCTGGTTTCTTCGTGGTCTTTAGAATGTAAGAGTAAGTCCTCGAATTAGGAAGGCAACCTTTCTGTTCCATTTCATCCAGAAGTTCACGCACTTTGTCCACCCTTCTTATTTTGCAGAGATGTTTTATGAGAGAGTTATAGGTAGCCACATCAGGAAGACAACCCCGCTCGTTCATTTCCCCAAAAATCTCGAGAGCTTCAGGAATTCTTTTTTTAAAACACAATGCATCAATGATACAGTTGCAGATTGTCACATCAGGCTGGCACCCTTTCTTCCACATGGCAGTGAATAATTTCACTGCCGTTCCAAGTTTCCCAGCCTTTGACAAAGAATTAATGAAAATGCCATATGTGAATAAATCAGGCTTGCATTTGGAAGATATTATGTCATTCCAAAACCTTTTAGCTTCACGCAAGCTGCCTAAAACACACCAACCATTTAGAATAATATTTCTACTCTTAATAACAGGAGGAAACTCATCCTTTTTTTGAAGAAATAGTGACTCAGCTTCTTCAACATGTTTATATCTGCAGAGAGACATAAGAAGTGTTTGAAAAGCAACTAGATCAAGTTCATATCCATAATCCTTTCTCTTGTAAAAGATTTCTATAGCATCTTCAACTTTATGAGCAGCAGCATATCTGTTCAATAAAATTGCAAATGTTTTCTCATTGATGATAGTGGCAGCTTGCTCATTTGGTATTTCATCAAAAAGCTGCCGCATTATACTAATTTGCTTCATCCTACCAAGGATATCAAGCATCTCATTATATGCCCTTGACTCCTGAGAATAACCCTGTTGTTTAGATGCCCAATTAAAGAAACATAAAGCTGACTTCCAATCTGAACGATGTCTTCGAAGGACTAGAACAACTAAATCCTCACTCAAGGTAATGATATTTTCTTTGAGGACGGATTCCAGATTGCCACTATCTTCATAAGATTTCAGAATTTTTTGGACCATGGTGGCATCTCTAGTAACTAACGAACCATCAGAAGCTTGATGAATGGAATCAGACAATGAAACAACCTTACCAGAATTATCACAACCTATACTAGAATAGGAATAAGACACAAATGTTCCTTCCACAGAAAACTTTCTGCTGGGAATATAACCATAAAAAGAAACATTCAACAGGGAGGAATGCACCTTTCTATATCTGCCACAGCAGCAACCAATCTTATGCCAGATAAATGGTGCAAAATGTGCCATAAAAGAATGAATAATTGCTTAAACCAATAATGTTGGCCAGCAAGCTGATCGTGATCTGAAAATAGACAAACACAACAACCGTAAATTTGGAAAAAAGTCAAGAAAAATTAGTTTTAACATGGAGGTTACATTCTACACCCTCAGAATAACAAAGCAACTATCAAACAAAAGATTAAGAAATTCTCCTTTTTTAACTTTTATAAAAATAAAATAAAATAAAAATACAAATAAAAGACAAACACAATCCAATGACAAGCATTCCAATTTCCCCAATAATACAGAACTGTAAATCGTTCATGACTATAGAGCAATTTTACTAGAAATAACAGAAAGACGAACAAATTTCCAAATCACCACTGCCTACTTTCCTTATTGGCTAGATGGGAAGAAGGCAACTTTATGAGCATGATTGAACCTATACATGCAGCAAAAATGTAAGGCATTTGCAAAATTGAAGCAAAAATAGTTAAATTTGTTTTGAAAAAAAAGTTAAGCTTACATCTGATGATGATGGGTAATTCACAGATGTGGATCTCGAACATTGTGAGAAAACAATATAATAGTACTATAAATGAATATTTGGCAATCAGAATCAGTATAGAGCATTCTCACTTCAAATGCACAAGGGCAAGAACGGGAATCTGAATTTTACAATAAATTTGGGATGCCACATAGATTTCAAAAATCCAAATCGTCAGGCAAAAAAATAGAAAAAAAAGAATTCCTTAAACCATGAATCATTGACAGTTGAAGAGTTAAAATATAGAAGTTTTTCTCATATATCAATATTCACAGAGATCTCCCTAAATTCTAAATTATTGTAAATAAAAATCTTTGCCATTATTGCAAATACCTCCCTATCATCAACCTAGCCTATATTTAATTATGGTTAATGATATGAAACAGAATTTAAAAAAGGTGACACAACACAAAATGAGTTGCTAAGTCAGCAAGTAAATGAGACACTATTTGCCAGCTCAGAAAGAATGCTATTATGTTGGTTAATTTTGTTAACAACTCTGAAGACGAAGGAAGTATAAACGGGGAATTCTATAGAACTTAGTTTTTTTCCATGATCTTGATTACAAATGAATAATTAGTGAAAGGAATGACTCATTCTTCGTTCTGAAAGCTCTTAGTTTCCTTCTTGCATTCAAGATCTCTTCTAAACTTGATCTCAGGTGAACTTTCAGCCACTGAGCTCCTATTCTTGTTACTCTTAAAGACTTGTATATTTGGAGTTGAAAAGGTCTGTCCTTGTGTATCCTTGTATACAGCAAGGGTGATAAGGAACACCTACAACATTTAAAGACAGTTTTGCAGTTGATGAGGAAGCATCAGCTCTTTGCTAAACAGAGCAATTGCCAATTTGGAGTAAGAAGCATTGAATACTTGGGGCATGTAATTTCTGCAGAGAGAATTCAAACAGATCCAAGGAAGATAATGGTAGTTCAGTGCTGGCCTGTTCCAAAGAATGTTAAGCAATTAAAAAGTTTTTTAGGCTTAACTGGTTACTACAGAAGATTTGTTCAAGGCTATGGGAAAATTGCCAAACCATTAAATGAGCTGCTTAAGAAAGGGAAATTCCGTTGGACTATAGAAAGTCAGAAGGCATTTGATGCCCTTAAGCAAGCTATGATAACAGCCCCAGTTTCAGCCGTGCCAGATTTTTCCAAGAATTTTATTGTTGAGACAGATGCATCTGAGGATGGATTGGGAGTTGTACTGATGCAGGAGGGGCATCCTATTGCTTTCATTAGTAAGGGCCTGACAGGGAAGAAGTAATTGATTTCCACTTATGAAAAGGAATTACTGGCCGTACTCTTTGCAATTAAACATTGAGAGCATTATTTGATGGTGGGACATTTCATAATTAGAACTAACCACAAGAGTCTAAAATATCTTTTGGAGCAGAAGTTGACTCTCCCCACTCAACAAGCTTTACTTACAAAAATGCAGCAATATGATTTTGAAATTAAGTACAAAAGAGGATAAGAAAATCAGGTTGTAGATGCCCTATCTAGATCAGCAACAGTTTCAGTATCAGCAATTATTGCACATATTAATCTTGGCCAACTTTTGGCTGCAGCCTGCAATCAAGGTTACATGGGAAGAAGATGCAACCTTGAAGAAAATTATTTCAGATATACAGACTTATCCTTGTTCACATCCAGAATATAGTTGGCAACATGGAGAATTAAGTTGGCAACATGGAGAATTAAGGAGGAAAGGAAAATTAGTAGTGGGAGATTCAAAAAATCTGAAGAGAAAATTTATGGAATTGTTTCATGATTTTGCCTTTGGGGGGGCATTCAGGGGTTTCAGTCACATGGAGGAGACTTGCATCTATTGTATACTGGAAGTGGCTTTGGAAAACTGTTAGAGAATATGTAAGAGGATGTTCAGTTTGTCAGCAAAATAAATATGAAAATGTGGCTTATCCTCGTATTCTGTAGCCTCTAGCACCACAACAAGGAGTATTCACTGAGATTACCATGGACTTCATTGAATGTTTGCCTAAGTCTCAAGGCAAATTTGTAATAATGGTGATAGTTAATTGGCTAACAAAAAAAACACATTTCATTAGTCTTGCACATCCATATACAGCCAAGATTGTGTCCCAACTTTTCCTGGAGCATGTCTTTAAGCTGCATGGGTTGCGTAATATAATACCTGACGGAGACACCATTTTTCTAGCAAGTTTTGGCAAGAGTTTTTCAAATTGCAAGGGGTCTCCCTACATCTATCTACAGCCTACCATCCTTAGTCTAATAGCTAAAGTGAACAGGACTTTGGAAACATATCTATGGTGTATGACTGGAGACATGCCTCACTCTTGTTCCAATGGATCAACCTTGCTGAATTCTACTAAAAGACATCCTATCATTCCACAATTAAGATGTCTCCATTTCAAGCCCTATATGGATTTCCTCCTCCAATCCATATTCCGCACAAACCTAAAGACTCTAAGGTCGACAGTGTAGATAAATTCATGAAGGACAGGGAATCTACAATTCAAGTTCTCAAACATCATTTGACTAGAGCAGCTAACAAGATGTAACAGATTGCTGACAGAAGAAGGACAGAAAGACAGTTTCAAGTGACAGACATGGTTCTGCTCATATTACAGCCCTATATTCAACATTTTGTTCCATGAATACGTTCCAAGCTTCATAAAAGGTACTATGAACCATGCAAAGTTATTTGCAAGAATTGGGCAGTGGCTTAAAAGACGCAACTTCCAGAAGGAACCAAAATACATGATGTATTCCATAATTCATTGCTCAAGCCTGCAAATGCAACCCAACTTGAAGCCACTAAATTACCTGCAATTTTCCATACTAAGAAGAAATACCCACAAGCTATACTGGAGAGCAGATTTATCAAGCAAAGAAATCAAGCAGTGACACAATCGTTGATACAATGATGTAACAGCTCTCCAGAGGAAGCAACTTGGGGAGTTTGCAGTTGAAATCCAGAAGCGTTTCCCTAAATTTTCTCCTTGAGGACAAGGAGTATTCTAAGAGGGAGGGAATTGATATGAAACAGATTTTAAAAAGGGTCACATGTCAGCAATTATCTGCCAGCACAGCATGAGTTGCTGAGTCAACAGTTAAATGAGACACTATTCGCCAGCTCAGAGAGAATGCTGTTATGTTTATTAATCCTGTTAACAACTGTAAAGAATAAGGAAGTATAAAAGGGAATTGAATTGAACTTTGTTTTTTTTTCCCTGATCTTGATTACAATAAAATGAGTAGTGAAAGGAATGAATCGTTCTTCTTTCTGAAAGCTCTTAGTATCCTTCTTGCATTCAAGATCTCTTCTAGACTTGATCCCAGGTGAACTAGCAGCCGCTGAGCTCCTATCAGTTAATCTGTAACTAGAGATTAAAAGTCAATTGCTCCTATGGTGATAATTTGAGGAAATAAAAGATACAGGGGCTTGAGTTTCATCAAAGGGAGAAACAAAGGAAAAAAATATCATCTAAGGGGAGAGCAGAAGAATAAAACTAAACAAAAGCTAGAAGTTGAAGCCCTGAAAGGATCTATCGATAAAAGGTAAATCAAAGCAGTTTTCCATTTGGATGTTTTCGCCTTCAATTTATGAAGACTAAAAGAACAAAATCAAAAGGATATTTTTGCAATAAAATTCAAATCAACATAGATAATTATAAACAAGGATTATCCCTGCCTTTTCAAAGTCAACTTACCCAAGGACTTATGCTTATAGGGCAAAGATTTTCATATGTGATTTATTGAGACAGAATAATAGACAAATATCAAAGATTTCATTAGAAGAATAAATCCAATACATATATATATGTATATAAAAAAGAAAGAAAGCAAGAAATTGGTGAAATCATTAATAGACAATAAATGAAATTTTAATTTCATCTTCTATGATAAATAAGATTATATAAAGTGAAACTTTTCTTAATACTTAAAAGACAGATTAGATGATTCACATCTTTCATGCCTTTTTGGATTTCTGGCTAACTTTCAGGCCCTGTAACTTCAAAGTCAAGCGAACCTTATAACATTTCAACCGTCTGAACATAGCCACATAAACATGGTCATCAACCAGAAGAAATGTGCACTGGCATGGTGTCATCAGTTATGCCTTTAAAATAAGTGCTCAATTACATCAGCACATAATGTATGAAATGCAACTTGAATCCTTTAAACTGAAATTCACTTAACAAATAATAAAAAAGTTCAAACTTAAGATTCCACTGACTATTTCTCCGCAGTCAACTCAAATTCTTAAATTCTCTAAACAAAAATTAAAGCCTAACTGAAGGTCATAGCTTTTGGCATTTCATAATCCAGAACACATGGTGTATCATAAGACCAAGAACAACAAAATAAAATGCATACCAGATCTCAAATATTCCCAAAAATATTTAACTTTTAGTTAACAAATAATTAATAATCAAGGCCTTTTATTGACTGAGCGCAATGAATATCTTGCAGGGCTGCGAGATTACAATTCAGACAAGCATAATATAAAGATCAGGACAAGAAATCAGAAATTTCCCAGCAGATAAAACAATAACAGAACAAAGAATTAAAAATAAGTAGCCAAACAAGAATCTCAGGAAGCACACATACAGATCAAACCATGAATTATAACAAAAATATAAACCTAAAATTATAATACTTATATCAAAATCTTACCAAACCTAATATCCTGAACGGCTGCTTTTCGTTGCTATTCTTCTTCTAGGCACGCACATCGGATGGTTTCAGGAATTGAAACAACACTGGGGTTTCAAGAATCAGACGCTGGGATGAAGAAAGGGAAGCGCTTAGAGTGAGAGACTACGGCGGAGAGAGGAAATTAGTGAAATTTTAGACATTTTTATAGGTATACCCATAAAAAGTTATTAAATTATACGTGCAGGTCCTTTCTGTGAAGCAGAAGCTGTTTTTACATCTAACCCCTGAGAACTCCTGAAATTATAACCCCATATTGATAAGGTTTCTTCGCTGGTGATTTTGTGCTTATACTCTTGGAAAAAACATATAATACTCATGTACCCCCACAAAATACAGCTATTTACAAAATTGAAAAATCGAAAAAAGTGTGTTATATTTAAAATATTTAATTTATAAAATAGACAATTTTAGTTCTTTTTTCTTCTAAAAAACTTCTTTTTTTGAAATAACTAAAAATACTTCTTGCCCGAAATGCTTCTATAAATCATAATGTAGATTTTAATTTTCCTACATGTATTTATCATTTAAAGAACAATTAAAATTTTGATTGAAACCCAGCTGCCTCAATTGAGACTCCTTTTTTTCATTGGAAACATGAAAGGAATCGCTTCA